>JAODAL010000578.1:0-294829 GCA_025379985.1 Phyllomedusa bahiana
CCCAAAAAGGCCCAAAGAGGCCAAAGGGGAAATGTTTTTTGTCGGGCTTGAGGGCCCAGTTCTGTTGCCCAGGGAGGAGAAGGAACCCGGTCAATGGGCCCAAAAATCCCGGCGGGGCCCGGCAACCCCTTGAAAGGGCCCTTTTGCTTTTTGCCCGCAGTTGGATGCGGGAAAAAAGGTCAGGACGACCAAGTCACCCTGTGTTGATGATGATGATGACATTGGGGGACCCAATCGTGGTTTTTTCCGCAAAATTTTGGGCTTGCGGGGCCCCTTTCTTTAAATGGCGAGGAGGAAGCAAGGGGGGGTAGTGTAAATTAGGGGGTCCCCCCCAAAAAAAGGAGGAGGGTTTTTCCCACAAGTCCGCTGTTATGATTCCCCCCTCCCCACAGTCAGCGGAAACCCGCCCTCGCTTATCGCTTTTCAAAAAGGTCGGGAAACTTTCCCCCAACCCTGGGCCTTTTTTTGAGCAAGCCTCGGTTTTAAACCAGCGATGTTTTATCCCGCCTTTGCCGTAAATTCATAAGTAGAGGAAGAATCTTGGGGTTTTTAAACCCCACCAAAAACTTGTTAGTCACATGAGGGGAAAAATTTTCATGGTTGAAATGGGGGACAACATTTGGGCCCAAAAAAACCCCCCGGGCCCAAAAAAACCCGGGTCCCCCCCTTTGGCCAGCCACGTGTCATCAAAAATTTTTCAAGCGCGTTGTCTGCATCTGTGTCCAAAAAAAGTCCATCTCCCCCCGACCGGGGATTTGGAAAGCAGGGCCCAAGGCGCTTATTCTGGGGACGGCTAAACGGGGTTTGGGTGGGTGGATGTCTCTGGGGGGGGACGGTGGGCTCTCAGGCTTGGGCCCCACCCCTCTTAAAAAACCGCGGGGAAATGGTGGGGTTCTTTCCACCAAGGCCCTCTGGTGGCATCAGGTGCCCAAAAAAAAACCCTGGGACGGGGAAAATTTAATTTTTCCTTGGAGACCGTCCACACAAGGTCAGGAGTTTGGGGGAGGGCCCTCTCTGCAAGGGAGACCGGCGCGGCCCTTGGGGGGACAAAAAATTTTTGTTTTCAGGCAAGGGGGTTTGGGGCGATAACGGGTGAAATTGCTGGCCGCCCTTAGGATCGTTAGGGGGCCCCACCCCTTGCTGGCACATGTCATGAACTTCGTGTCCAAAAAATTTTAAAGTGCTCCCCGGGTTGGACTTGCCTGCTAAAAGAAGGCTCGAGGTCTGAGTTCGCACTTGGGTATTGCCCCCCTGTTTCGTTTCGCCTGGCTGCGTTGCAGCGGGCAAACTCGGCTCCCCCTCAACCGTTTTGGTTTTCGTTTGGGAAAACGTGGAAAATTTCCCCCCTCCCCCATGCTCCCGCGATTGTGGGGGCAGGGGCCCAAACCTTAAGCAGTACGGGAAATGGGCCATTTGGGCCCGCAGCAGTGGGCGGACCTCGGGGTGTTTAGCCACCGAGGTGGAGGCAGGTGAAAGGCTCTGCACCCTCCCTTTCCAGTTTTTAAAAAAGCCACCAAATTGGGGCAGTGCGGAAAGATTTCCCTTTTTTTGCATTTGGGATTTTGGTATAATTTTAGTTCTGGAACGTTTGTTGGAAACTCTGGAAAAAAATCAGGTCCCGCCAGCGAGGGGAAAGGGGACGGAAAAAGTTTCGGGGCCGGGGCCTTTCCCCTCCGTCGAATCACAAGGGGCCCCAAAGTTTTCTTTTTTATCGGTCTTTAAATTTGGCAGTGGTTCAGGGTCCCCGGGCTTGTGCAAAACGGTGCCTCAGCTTCAGGGTTTTCATCATCCCGAGGCAAGTCAGGGCCTTTTGTTGAAGGGGTGCCGGGGAAGTGGAGGGGAGGGGAGGGGTATTCCTAGCACTGAAAATTCCGAGTCCCCGCCCTTTGGGAAAAAAAGGGTTTGGGGCGGGAATTTTAGGGGGAGGGGAAGATGAGGAAGATCAGTTTGCTAGTGCCCCTCGACCCAGGGCTTTTGGGAAAAACCCGGGGTCCATCTCTCCATGAGTGTTGGATGCCCATTTCCCCCAAAAATGATCCTTTGCTTTAAAGGGAAACAAAATGGGAAAACATTTTTCTGGGGTGGCCCCCCCTCCTTTGGGTCCCCCGTACAAAAAAAAAACCCCGCACTTTTTCCCTTTCCCCCCCCCCAAATAGAGAGTAAAAAGCAGGAAATGGAGACCTTGCTGATTGATTCAACTGGAGACATCTGTTTTCGTCTGCTTCACGTTCTTCAAAAGTCCGGTTGGAAAAAAACGTCAGTGACGGACAGGGAGTTGAGTGCCCAAATAGCCCTAGCGGCAGCAGCAGCCTCAGAAAGGGGGCAGAAACCTAAAGGGTGACCTCTGGCAATTTTTTATTTTTCCACTTCACCCAAAGATTTAATGCAGGGCACACTACAACAACAGGGGACCAGCTTAAGTTTATGGTTTCAAAGACTTTTCTGCGTCTCAAACCGATGTTTTTGTAAAGGGTTCCGGACCCAATAGACTTTGGGTAACCCCAAAAATTTGGACCCAAAAGGCCCGGGGCTCGGGTCTCCCCGCCATTTGAGGGTTGTCCTTTCCCCGCAGCCCGCGTCATTTTGAGTGGACCCCTTTAGCAAAGCTGGAGGCGCATTACAGGGGCCCAAAAGCTTTCCCGGTTTCCCGATAATTTTGGATCGTTTGGGCTTTTTATCAAGATGAATCAAGCAAAGGATCTTGATGATGTTGTGGGCCCCCCTTTCCAAGGGTTTAACCCCTTTTGGTCTACTTTACATTTTCCCCTTCAAACAGAAAAAGGTTCTCTTGAAAAATTTTTTTTTTATAAATTATCATTTTTTTTTACTGCAATTTTTATTTTCAGTTCCCAAAAGTTCATTTTGCTGGTTTTGCGGGGGGGGAGGGGGTGGTAAAAAACAGCAAAGGGTTTCCCTGCAAAACCCCTATTCAGGTTCCCCATTCAAAATTTAGAAGTTTTCGCCTTTTTCAATTTGGTTTTTTAGGTCTTTTTGCTGTGAGATACAGCTATAATTTTGGTCCTTTGGAACGAAATGTTTGGGTTTTTAAGTGGCAATTTTTTCCATAAAAATTTTTAATAGTGGCTGGAAGTCATATTTATAATTTGTTGGGGTCTTTTTGCTGGAGTTTCAGCAATTTTTCGTGGGCCTTTGGAAAAGAAAGTGGCTTTTAAAGGGGCATTTTTTCCCTCACAAATTTTTAAAATTGGCTGTGGGTATTTTTTAAATTTTTTTTTGGTCATGGGGGTGTGAGGTACAGCTTTTTAAAACCCTGGGCCTTTGGAACAGAAATGTGGCTTTTAAGTGGCATTTCTCCATCACAATTTTTTTAACAGTGGTGGAAGTCATTTTTTTTTAAAAAATTTTTTTTTGGGCATGTTGCTTTGAAATGTAGCAATACTACAGGTCCTATTATTTAAAAAAAAAAGTTGTTTTTAAAGACATTTGTTCTTCCCAAATTTTAAAAGTGGGTCTAGGGTCATTTTTTTGAATTTGGGGGGGGCCCTTTTTTCCCGGGACCCTGCAGCTTTTTCTACCGGTCCAAATTTAAAAAAAAAAAGTTGGTTTTTTAAAAAGACCCATTTTTTCTTCAAAAATTTTTCAAAAAAATGGGCCCCCCCCCTGGTCTGGGTTTTTAATTTTTTGGGGGGATTTTTGCTGTTGGAAATGCGCTAGGAAAAGGTCCTATTGTAAAAAAAGTTGTTTCTAAAAAGACATTTGTTCTTCACAATTGCAAGGTGGTCAAGGGGTTTGGGGCTGTCAGAAAAAGGGAAAAGGTTGGACACTGTTAAAGGACACATATGCAAATGACTTGTTTTTGCTAGATCTTTAACAGAGCTATCAATCCTGTATTGAGACAAACCCATTTAATACAATGAAAAAAAGAGAAAACAAAGACATGGGTGGGTTTCCTTCCCTATTTAAAAATGTTGTTTTCTAGAATTAAAAGTACTAAAAAAACTTGCATGTACAATATAGCTGTTTAATTAATTCCTCTGAATTGTACAAGGGAGGTACAGTAAATTCTTGAACCAGATGTAGGTATTCTAGAGGACATGGAGTATGGAGCTACGGAAGAGAACAAAGTACAGAGACATTTTCCTCCAGCACGTTGAGTAAATGAGAAAAAAGTTATGCCAAGTCAAAGGGCACCTGGGTGAACAGGAGAGTTATCCACAGTTATTCCAAGTGATGCTCAATTGGTCCACACTATACGGAGGGGCAGCGCTACCCAGGTATTGTCTGTGTACAGAGGAAGGCTGGAGTTCACAAACTTACGCTTCCGCACTCTGTTCAGCACGGACTGTTTTCGTTGCTGCGTCATCAGGCCAATTTTTCCTGCGTGTTGAATAGATGGCGACGCCAGCCTGGCTTCACCGCACCCACTGTAAACTCCGGCCTGGGTCATGTGTGGCCGCAGGATGCCCACAGGATCTTCAGGCACTACACTCAGGAACCCTCAGCCATACGGACCGGCTCCCCAGGACCATCCCCTCACAGGACAGGTATAGCCAATGTCCAGTGAAACTAAAATGGTGGTTGTTAGAGTCCTTTTTACGGCACTTTTTAAATGGGGGGTCATGCAGGTTTTGGGCTCATGCTGTGCCCAGGACAGGTAGAGTCAAGTGTCCAGTGAACTAAATGGTGGTTGAAGACTCCTTTTCCGGCACTTTTTTAAATGTGGGGGTCATGGCAGCGTTTGCGGGCTCATGATGTGGCCAGGACAAGGGTTTCAGTCAAATGGTCCAGTTCAACTAAATGGTGGTTGTGAAAGACTTCCTTTTTGCGGCACTTTTTAAAATGTGGGGGTCATGCAGGTTTGGGGCTCATGCTGTGCCCAGGACAGGTTTTAGTTCAATGTCCAGTGAAAACTAAAATGGTGGTGAAAGAATCCTTTTTCCGGCACTTTTTAAATGTGGGGGTAATGCAGGTTTGGGGCTCATGACTGTGCCCAGGACAGGTATAGTCAATGTCCAGTTCTACTAAAATGGTGGGATTTGAGAAGACTCTTTTTCGGACACTTTTTAAATGGGGGGTCATGCCAGGTTTGGGGCTCATGCTGCGTTCCAGGTCAGGTGAAATTCAATGTCCCGTTCAAGTAACATGATGGTTCAAATCTTTACTGCCTTCTGGCACTTTTTATTTGTGGGTGATGCAGGTTTAAGGGTCAGGCTTGTGGTTACAAGACAGGGATAGTAAAATGTCTGTGGACTTTTTTTCTGTGACTTTTTATAACCTAGTGTGTTGCCTAGATGTGCACGTATCCAATTTGACTTTGTGGATGTTTAATTTCAGCTTCTCCAGCCTTGTTTGGTGTAATAATGAATGTGTTGTTGCTCTCCATAGACTTTAATGGTCATCGCGCATATTCGATGATCACTATCGAAAAAACCTTATCAATAGACGGCCCGGATCTAGGTCATCGATCGATGCGATAGCCAACGCCAATCGCTCAACACTCTAGTTATGGTTGTCAGTGTAAAAATGGTTACTGGCGTACAAGATGGGAATTCGCTTACTTGCCCTTCAATTGGCAAGATGACAAAATTAAAAAGCACCAAGCATGAAATTGTTGTTGTGTCAGCAGGATAGTGTACCCAATTCATGAATAGTGTTGCCTTGTTTGCGGCTAAGAACAAGATTTCACAGAAGTTGCAAAAGTCTTGCAGAAAAAAGTTATGTCTTTCCATTCATTCATCATAAAACAAAATGATCCATAAACTATGACCTGGGAGATATTGGAAATATGGATGAACCTCCGATCATGACCTTTGATCTTCCACCACAACAGATCGGGTGCAGTGTGGGTGACAAAATATTTTTCTCAGAACCAAAGAAAATGAAAAAAAACCATTTCACGTCGTTCTGTCATGTTTGGCTTATGGAACGATAGTTACAGTCTGTCATTTTATTTAAAGGAATGAAACTTGCCTAAAAAAGGAGATATTTGGGGATGCAATGGGTCGACAAGGCAGCAGCATTAAAAGGAAAAAAAACCATCCATTACCAAGTTTGGGTTATGTTCAGAGCAACACATTGTTGGACGTAAATAAATCTTGCAAAGGTCTTCTCAAGTTAATTTGCGTTTATACAGGTGGGCTTTACATCATGTATTGCAGCGCTAGTTGTTTTTTTAAATAAAACCATTAAGACCCATGTGCGAATGTTGTGGCATGAATGAATGTCATTCTGTTCAAGCCCAACTGACTATTGTTGGAAATCTGAAGAAGCTCACATAGATATTGATAGCAAAGTGGGTCGTGATGCATGGGAAGAGATTAAGTGGACTTGGTGAAAGGCACCTTCAAGATATATGTAGGAATTAGTAATGGCTATGATGGAGGTGTCGGCTTTATATGAGGAACAACAGACTCGTGATGGTTGATGTACTGCGAACTCAGTGATGATGACAATGTCTATGTTGATAACCTCAACATAAAGAAGTTGTTCAGCACACTAAATATGATGAGGTGCTCAGTCAAAGGATAATTTCAATCCAGTATGTTCCAATTCAAACATGATCGACAGCACACGTCTTGCAAGTTAGGTTCCTTTTTTCAAATCACAATATTGGCATCATAAACAGCGGACAGCACTTTTACAATACTTGGAACGTCAAAGTTCTCGGTCAATTGACCTTTTTCAAAAACTGTCACTTAGCAGCTTTAGGTAAAGAGCTCATAATGAACGCCATTGTGTGATGTGAATAAAGGAACCTAATTTGCAAGAAGTGTGCTGTCGATCATGTTTGAATTGGTGTTACTGATAATATCACACAGCTATTGCTGAAGCTCTTTTGGGACTTACAGATGCATGAGGAGGAGGTATCTGTTTTGAAGGTTCTTTTAACTCTTCAGGTTTTAGTTTGTTTCTGATTGAGCTACTTTCTTTTTACTTTTTAAGTTATTGTTTTGTTGTCACTATTTTAGTTGTACAGAGTAGTTTACTGGTTTCTTTGAGATGAAACCCCTTAACGGACCTTAGACGTTATCCTTACGTCCAGGTCATTTGGGGGTTCACGCACCTGGAGTATGGATACGTCCTGTGGATCGCGCGAATCTAAAGCAGAGTTCGCGTGATCGGCGCGGGGGTGTCAGCTGTATATTTCAGCTGACTTCCCGTAGCGTCGGCCCCGACCCGGATCGCTACGGAGGGGGGCCGGTTAACCCTTAATTATCGCTCGTCGTTCGGGTCGCAATTACTAAGAGAGACGAAGGAGGTGATGCTCCTCCTGCGTCTCGTCAGGCGGCGCAAGAGCACGGTTCGGGCGATCCGTTGCAGGCTCCTGCCCTCTGTACCAGGACAGCACGGAAGGCAGGAATGCCTTCGGGTTGTCTGTGAGTCACGATGCCCGGCCGTGGCCCTGTGGGCTCGCCCGGCATCGTGAATGACAGTTGTCATAGGAACCATATAGCAACAATGCTAGCACTGATTCCTTATTGAATGAGAGATCTAAAGATCTCTCATTCAAATCCCTATGGGGAATAACTAAAATAAAAATGTGAAAAAATGAAAAAAAGTTAAAAAAAAGTTGATTTTAACATTGTAAAACACAAACTACGAAATAAAATAAAACACGTACCCACCGCCCTTTCCCCCTTCTACAAATGCACAATCGCCCCAAAAGAGATCAAAAATAAATAAAGTACCCATATTTGGTTTCGCGAGTGCGTAACGACCTGACTATTAATCTGTCATGTTAATTAACCCGTTCGGTTGAACGCCGTAAAAAAAAAAACCATCACAGAATTAAGTTTATTGTTCATCCCGCCAGCACATAAAATGGAATAAAAAGCGATCAAAAACTTCTAGAAAAGACAAGTTGTTACCAATTAAAAAAGTAGTTCATTCCCGCAAAAAATAAGTCCTTATACAGCGTATGTATACAGAAAATAAAACATGTATAGTATCAGAAGATAGCGATGCATATATATTGTTTTTTACACACTTAAAAAAAACACTTGTTCTTTTTTTATTTAAAGTGCTTCAACATAATAAAAAACTATATATATAGGTATCGCCATAATAGTTAGCGACCCAAAGAGTTAAGTCTAACTTATCATGGATACTGCACGGTGAGCCCTCGTTAAAAATAAAAATAAAAAAAAACATAATAGGATTGCAGGGATTTTTTCACCCTGGACTTCCAAACAATGGATTTAAAAAGCGATCAAAAAGCCTATGTACACCAAAATTGATACTAATAAAAATGTCAACTTCATCTCGCAAAAAACAAGTCCCTACCCACAGCTCAAGCACAGAAAAATGTAAAAGTTATGGCTCTCAGGACTTATGGCGATGCAAAACGTATTTTTCCTGTTGAATAAACGTGTTTTATTGTATAAAAGCAGTAAAAATAAAATATACAAAATTGGGTATCGGTGTAATCGTATTGACTGCTGAGTAATGCTACCATGTCATATATACGTTACAGTGACGCTATAAATATAAATAAAAAAACGACTACCAAGATTGCTGTATTTTGTTCAAAACATCTCTAGAAAAAACCTTAAATAATAGTGAAAATAGCTTCATATGCACCCAATAATTGGTCCAATTAAAAATTTAACTCATCCCGCAAAAAAAACAAGCCGATACACAGCTCTGCAAACAGCAAAGTAAAAAAGGTCTCAGGCTGTCAGAATAGGACACATAATAACGCAATATTTTATAGACGTATTTCTATGGTGCTGTAAAGTAATATAACAGAAAAAAACTATATAAAATCTATATCTGTAATTTGTACCGACCCCCCATTGTAATGTTTTCAATCATTTACACTGCGACGGTGAATGCTGTAAAATTGAAACTCAAAAAAACAATTGGGACCGAACTGCGATTTCCCCCCCATTTCATTGCCAATGACACAGTAAACCCCATAGTGGAGATCACTGTTGGATGTTTGAATCAAATGGAGCGACTTCTGGAAGGTTTTCGCCTCTGTTATGTAATTGGGGCTTTGCGAAATGTTCCCCACCAAAATCTGCGTTCCAAAAGCCAAATTAGCGTCCCTCCTTTTACGCATGCCATGCGCCCTCAAACAAGCAGTTTTCAACTCATGTAGGGTATTGCCGACGAACTTTTGGGAAGAAATGCTTAACAAAGTTTTAGGGTTTTTTTTCCTGCGTTCCTTGTTATTTATGAAACTTTTTAAGCTAAAATTGCAGATTATGAAAAATAAAAATAATTTTTAATTTTCACTGCCTTATGCTAAAAAAATTAGGTGAATCACATGTGGGGTCTTTATACTCAATGCTCCCCTGGGATATAACATAACATTCATTAAGGGGTGTAGTTTATACGTATAGCGGTCTATTTAGGGGTGTTTCTAAGTTTTAGACATTAGGGTTGTCCCCAATCCTGATATGGCGCCTAATTTAAAATCGTATTGAAAATTGAGACCCAGAGTATAGTGGTGTCCTCCTTTCTGGGGCTTTTGGGTGACCAAATAATGCTCTAGGGCTCATATGGGGATATCTCTAAAAAAAGGCAGACCTGGGGAATTGATATTAAGTTGCACTTACCTGGTCACATTTACCGTATTCCAGTGAATAATGGATTAAATATTGAAAATCTGCATAAAAAAGTGAAATTCATGAAATTTCACTCACTTTGCTTTAATTTCTGTTGAAATAATCATGAAGGTTATCAAACTTCCTAAATAGTGTTTGTAAAATACGTTTAAGGGGTCTATTTTCTCAGATGGCATCACTTATGGGGGTATCTAACATGCAGGCCCCTCAAAGCATGTCTGAACTGGAGTGGTTCCCTAAAAAATGTATATTGCAAATTTTATTGAAAATGTGAGATTTTTGCTACTAAATTTCTAAGCCTTCTAATGTCGTAAAAAAAAAAAAAAGACATTTTAAAAATAATATTTAATAAATATTTAAAAAATTGATGCCAAACAGGTTCAAATAACAGGCTGGGTCCTTAAGGGGTTATATTCAAAAAACATTTAACCTACTGATGCCTCATTAATGTATTTTTTAGTGGTAATCCACTTTTTTATTATTTACAGTAGTGCGGAATTTTCACCTAGGCAATAAGTTTTCCCTGTTTTTTGTGGCAAAAGTAGATGCCTCAGCTTATATTCGGGTCGGCTTATACTCGGGTCGGCTTTATAAGTTCTCCAATTTATCAAAAAAATTAACTTAGAAACTACTGGTACCCTATAAAATAAAATAAAAACTATACCCATCTTTCCTCCATTCCAGCACTGGCTCTCCCCAGTCTTCTGTTTACTTTCTGGCGTCTTCCAAACATTATGTCATGACTGCAGTAACTGATTTCATCGCCATTCAGAACTGTTCACTTTAAAACAGTGATGTAAAGGAGTGGCACATTATTGACTGCCGCGGTGACATCCTTTCTGAAAAAGACAGAAATCAAGAAGACCGGGAAGAGCCAGCCCTGGTGGGTATAGTTTCTTTTTAATATGCACCAGTAGCTTATTAGTTAATTTTTTTTATATAAACTGGACAACTTTTAAACTCCTTAAGAACTCAGACAGTTTTATAGCGTTAGGCTGTGAAAAATCAAAAAAAATATTTTTTCCCAACATTCTGCAATTTTAGCTTAAAATGTTTAACTTTTACAAGGAATACTGGAAAAAAAGCATCTTAAAGTTTGTTACGCAATTTCTTCTAAGTTCGTCAATACCCTATGTGCGGGTGTAAACTGGCTGTATTGGGAGATGGCTGGAAGTACAAAGGGAGGGCAGATCTATTTGGCTTTTTGGAATGAAGATTTTGGTGGGTGCACATGTCGCATTTGCAAAGCCCTAAAGTACCAGAACAGGTGAAACCTTCCTAGTAGTCCACCCCATTTTGGATTCAACACCCCTCATGAATCTCATATGAGGGGTATATTGTGCATTTTGGGAGCACAGGTGTTCCATAAATTTTTACTTTTACACAATAGAAATGCGTTTAGAAAAAAACTGTGCTTTTATGTCGTCATAGTCTGAGAGCCATAACTTTTTTATTTTACAGTGTACAGGGGCTTGTTTCTTGCAGGATGAGTTGATGTTTTTATTAGTATCATTATCGGGTTCATATGATGCTTTGATCACTTTTTATTAAGGTTTTTGTGAGGTGTTTTGATCAAAATACAGCAATCCTGGTAGTGTTTTTTATTTTTTTTTATTACAGTAGTCACCATGCAGTATAAAAAAATGCTAGTTTTAATCAGCAGGTTGATATGATTACAACGATGCCTAATTTGTATTTTTTTATGTTTTACTGCTGTCACACAATAACAACACTTTTATTCGAACAGGAAAACAGGTTTTTGCTTCACCACAGTCTGGGATGATTTTTCATTTTTATTTATATCATTTTTGGGGGAACAAGCACTTTTGAAGTGCTTTTATTGTGTAAAACAATATTTATGCAACGCTGTCTTCTGATAGCCATAAGTTTTTTTTTTCCATATACAGAGCTATACTTTTTCTTCGTGAGATGAACTGATCTTTTAATTGGTACCATTTATATGAGTTTTTGCTTGCTTTTTATTCCATTTTATCTGCTGCGGGATGAACAAAAAACGTAATTCTGTGATTGTTTATTTTTTGGTTCACCATGCGTGTTAATTAACGTGACTTTTTTATAAGGGTTCCCCCCTTGCGCCCGTAGCGAGCGGAGCCTCGGTCCGCATGTCGGTCCGCGGCCGCACTCGCTCGTTCGGGCGCAGCCACTTACCCGGCCACACTTCTGCTTCTCCACGTCTGTCTGCCGGCCGGTGTGCGCAGGCCCGCTCCTTAGGGTGCGCGCGCGCCAGCTCTCCTAGAGTTAAAGAGCCAGCGCGCCGGTAATTAGCTGAGGCCGGCCGCTGACCCTTCGCTGCCTGCCCTGACCTTCTGGCCCGTCCCCGACTACGAGTTTGCCTGCCGATTCTGCTCCACGCTGCACCGCTGCTACCACCGCAAGCAAGTCACATCAGGGGTAACGACCTGGTGGAATCCCGCAGCAGGAAATCCATCCCGCCTTGCGGCGGGCTCTGGTGAAAACCGGGACCCACTTAGACTCCACTCCCTGTTGTGGCCCGTACCACCGCTTGCGGTGGCCCAGGGATCCACTACCTCGGTTCCTTACATCAATACTAAATATGCATACTTTTTTAAAATCTTTTTTGGGGTGATTGGTGCTTGTAAAGGGAAAAAGGATGATGTACATGTTTTTATTTTATTTTTCGTGTTTGTGTTTTTCTGTTTTTTCACTTCTTTTTTTACTTTTCCCCATAGGGGAATTGCATCAGTGATCTTCAATACAGATATTAACCTCTACGGCAACTGTCAGTCACCATGCCCGGCCATGCCCATAGGGCATGTTTGATGAAAAAATGTTGATTTTAGACTGCAGTGTTGTAAAGAGACTCTTGTGGACAAAAATATTTAGTTGAGCAGTTGGTCAGGTGCTTTTGAGTGATCAGTTTTCAGTTAGGGTACGGCCACACGGCAGTTGTAAAATGCTGGTCGGATTCTGTTTAAGAATCTGGCTGGTATACTATCATCTTTTGAATGTTTTTTGGGGACGGTTCTGTTCGTGGTTTGCGGATTCGGCCATCCCCCTTATCCAGTGGCTAGCACACCTTCCACCCGAAAACCGGAAGACCGTGCATGCTTCCGAGTTTTCCGGAACGCCGGCGTAAACTCCGCACAGTAGAAAAACGTGCAGTATAGACTACTGGCATATTTTCTAGTAAAGTCTATGAGGATGGTTGACAGTTAGTCTTCAGACGGATTTAAAATCCAAAAACTGACTGAAAACCCTTGTCGTGTGGACATATCCTTAGTCGGCGAACTGCAGAGAGTTTGGCCTCCATATCTTTTTCTATTGTAATAATTCAACTCCTTCCTTTCTCTTCTTCATTGTCCTTATATCTTGCCGAGTATAATGTTGAACAGGTATCACACACATAAGATTAATATAGAATAATTGCTTTACTAAATATTGTAACCAGTACTTAAAAGAGAACATAAAAGGGTATTCTCATATAATTTATGTATGACATGGGATATGACATGTTCACCTGTCCTGTGTGTTTGCATATTCAAAGCAGCCTTCACCAGTTGCTTTTACTATTAAAATCAGCTGAGAAATTCTGCTTGCTAGGCTCTGTCTGTAGAGCTCATCAATTTTCAGAAGAAAGAGCAATGACCGCCTCTCTTTTTCTTTTAAATTTGAAAAAATAGTTTCCCCTTTAAAATAGCAAAAGGGAATCACAAGACCCTTGGTCTCTTAACATCTAATGTTCCCTACTGTGGAATTCCTACCTATAAGAGACTTACGACATAGGCTAGAACAATCCAGGTGTTAGGAATAGGTCTAGATAAAGATTCAGGGAGAGTTAGTTTGGGTCCGTTATCATTTGTTGTTGCCCTGCTTCCAGACTGAAGCCATTTGTAGTGTCATCTGTATTCCAGCCATCATCTCCCGGGGTCTTGAAAATTCCGACATCTAAGGGTGTCCTTGTTTAAATTTGTACATCTTTTTTTTTTTTGAATGTGACTGCTACGTTAATCATTCTACTATATTAATTTCAGCTTGCTGGCCTGTACAAACCAGCGTCGTTACAGCTGGGCCCATAGAGAAGAGTAGAGCGAAGTCTCTTGTGGACTATGTTGATCTATTTCCTAGCAATATACATTTTATGTGCCAGACATAAAAGCAAGTCAGACAATGCTTTTGTATCCTGTACATATACCACCAGAAAATAAAGCAAACATAGTCCAAAAGTTTCCTCTATTCTTCTCTATGGGTCTATCACTGCTCCACTGTAGTCTCTCTCTCTGCAATTGAGAACAAAGTGCCATGTGAATAGCCTTTTTACAAACAAAAACCCCAGGGGTTTTAAATTTAAAGGTTGCTTATTTTCAATATGTTTGGACGCATGCTGTGAACCATCTATAAACAGAGGGCGGGCATCATCAGCAGTATAGGCAGCTCACTGGCTAGAGTAGTCAGGAGAAGGAAATACAGGTCAAAAGAACTGGTAAAGGTTAACTAAGCCTTAAGGCTTATGGCTGACCACGGCATCCATGGCAAAGGATATTCAGTAGAGGGATAATGGAGGTTAAGTTTTAAAAAAAATGGCACAGGTCATATGGCCAGTGGTGCCAGTAGGTCTGGTGGTGTAGGTGGCGCTTTTTGTTCATATGGACAACAAGTGGTAAAAGGGACGAAACGGTAGGAAAATTGGGGATGGAGTATGCACAAGAACAGTGGAAGCAGGGTTGTGTGGTTTTTTGGGAAAGCCTAGCAGAATTGGTGGAATAGGCAGTTGGGGGAGAGCATATGTATGCCTACATACGTACTTTAACCCCAAAAAGTCTTGAAGGATGGTCTAAGGCAGGCGGATAGGAAAAAGGTCCATACCATAGTGGATAAAGGGTTGTATTGTGTACGGTAGTGTGTGGATGATGGTGAATAAGGACTATTTGGGAAAAGTGTTAAAACTAGCTCTAGGGGGACTGCCTACTTTTTATGGATGGATAGGCTGTATGGAATACGACAGGGTATTTAGGGAAAAATATGGTGAGTAGTGAGTAGTGAGATTTGGAGTTTTGGACAGAAGGATTTGGATTTGTGGTATAGACTGATGGGTACAGGTAGAGAGGGGTTTGAATATAGGTCAAAGAGGCCTAGTGGTTAACAAGAAGAAGATGGTCTGTTGAGCATATAATAAAAGGAACTTTTATCAGTGGTGTTCATGGACAAGTCGGAAGAATATAAAGGAAAGTGGTTGGATGCAAAATCCAAAAATAGTTCCTTTCATGACTCTGCAAAAGGTGGAGTCACCAGCAAACATAAATAGATTAAGTGACTAGCTAGAGAAACACCTGGGTAGAGAAAAGGCAGAATTTTTGGGGAACACGTCTAGATAAGAGTTTAGACTGCCAGTGGAAGGGATGGTTTAAACAGAAAAGAGTTTGAGGTATTTAAATACTAGATGAATTGCCAGCAGTACTGGAAGATGAGCTGACAAAGGACATAAGTTTGTGGAGAACACATAGGCTGTTTGAGTTGAGGTCTTGAATACTGTTACAGGTGGTTTGAAAAAGGAGTTGAGGAAATATAAAATAAACATTAGTCTTACCCAAAAGGAAAGTCAGTGAATGATGCCATAGGAAGAGAACTACTGTGACATACATTACCAATCCTTTGAGTCTGCAGTGGAATTGGGACAATACATCTAATTGCCAAAGTGAACACTGAGCTGATCCTTCGATTATTGCTTGTACCCCCAGAGAGTACATGGGATGCAGGTTTAGGGGTAAGTTCTTTGTGAACAAGTGTTTATGGGCTTATGGTGACATGTGCTTATTTTGAGACTTTCGGTGCATTTTTGTATTGCTGTCTGCGCATAACATGATTTCCTGTTAGTTGTGCGGCTGGGTTCAGCATTAGGCAATGTGTCAGGAAATGTTGGTAACGTTCACTAAAATGCATGAGGAATTGGGGTTGACTATTAAGAAAACAGTACAGTAGGGTTGGTCATGAAGCTGTCCCATTTGGACAGTGTAGACTGCCAGAGGAGAAGGTGTTTGCTTTGTTGGGAGAAGTTAGAGTGCTAAAAGGCAATCATTACTAAGCACACATTTTGAGTATAGCATTATCCTGATGGGAACGTTTTTTTCCAAGCTGTTGCAACTGAGTATAGTGGCAGAGAAAGTGAGTTTTCATAAAATCAAGGTGGTAAAAGCATTGAAGGAATATCCTTAGGATTGACCTTAGGATATGGGAAGGTTTAACAGTTTGGTTTGGTTACAAGAACCATCTTGTAATATTTGGCATTGATACAGAATTATCAGGGCACACTACAGGTAGCTGTCAGGATACACGCCACAGTCCCCGCTCAAGATCATGGGCATCACGGTGCCGCCTGCCCTGCCAGCATCTACTCACCTCTCCACGCCCCTGCTATGCTCCCATCTCCTGCCTGTGCCAACACACACGCTCAACGGCTCTTCCAGATTTAAAGGGCTAGTTCCTAATTATCTGGCTCATGCCTGGCAATCTACATTGTTCCTACAATGTTCCTACATTGATCCTGATCTCTGCGTTTCTGTACGTTTGCTATAGTCTGGTTCCAGTTACTTCTGCTATTGTTCCTGCTGCCACGCCAAGCTAATACTTTCTGCTGTCACCTGTCGCCATGCCAGTCTACTATAGATGCCGGCTCTTACATCAGGACAAAGCATCTGAACTGAACACTGAGCTGCGGCTGGCACACTTTCTTTCTTATTTCAACATAGTTAAACTATCGGTAAGCTTCCCTATGCATTGATCTTCTCTTCAAATACATAATTACAATAATGATATTACATATTTGGCTGCTTATTATTACTCTGCATGATAGACAACGTTAACTATGTTAATATCTTTGCATATTGCTACAGGGATTGGGTATGATCATATTTAATGGTATTGTTTCAATTTGTGGCATTATTAGTAATTTATGCTATAGTTGTGATTGATTATTTTTTATTACTTATTATTGTGAATTATAAGATGCTACATGATACATTATATCTCTAGTTGATATGTAAATAATTTTATAACTATTATTTTTTCTAATTACATAACATGTGGTTCTTTTTATTTTCAGCGACAATTTTGATAAAGAACCAGACAGTGGCCTTAAACGTTAATTCAGTTGTCACTACTGTGAGATATTGTTGCCACTGTGATATATCTGAATTTCAATAAAGGAATATTTGATAAGCAAGTAAAGCGATTGATGATACAGAATTTTATAGTCTACTATCTGCTGCGGTACCTTCCACCACACCAGTCTACCACCTTCTTGTGACCCAACACCTCTGCCAGCTCCTGCATCTCTACGCCTGACACTTTGACTGTCACCACAAGCGGCCATGTCAGGGTTAGCAACCTGGGAGTCCCACACAGCTAAGTACAACCTGCCTTGCGGGCTCCTTACACACTACTCCCTGGTGTGGTCTGCACTCACGGGAGCCCCGCAGATCCACCACCTGCATACCCGCTACTTGTTACAGTATGAACTGACCATGATGTGCTGATGTGCCTCCACAGTACATTCATCATATTGCAACCATAGTAACCCATCAAGGCGTTCGTTAGGAGCAAGTTTTTCAGATGCTACAGTCCATCTCCACAAGTCTCTCTGAAGCTGCATCTAAACCCACACATGCTGTAGCTTCGCCTTCTATTGCCATCACCAGTCCCAGTCTGCATTTGTCACCGCCTTCTCGTTACCACGGTGACCCTAAGACATGCCGCAGAGTACCTTCCATTTTAAGGTCCTGGCATGACAGTTCCCATCGGATCGAGCCAAGGTGGTCTTTATTGTCAGTCTACCCTCAGGTGAAGCTTTGGTCTGGGCCTCATTCCTCTGGGAGTGGGGTGATGTGGTGTTAGAAGAATTTTTTAAGTCCTTACGTAAAGTTTTTCAAGAGCCTGGGCACAATACCTCTGCTGCCTCTTCTCTGCTTCATGGTGGGTCAATACACCATTCAGTTCTGCACATTGGCCCCTGAGCTTGCCTGGCATAATGAGGAACTTGTGGTGGCCTTTTGAGAAGGCCTTGCTAGTTGTAATCTACCAACTACCCTGGATGACCTCATTGCTCTAGCCACCAGGATTAGCATCTGTTTTGGTACGAAAGAACTAGAGCTTCGCCAGCAGTTAGCATCCTACCGGCCTAGCAGTGTTCCTCAAATTGCACCTGTCTTCTCAAGTCTTCCCCACCCGACACACGTATCTCCTCACGATGAACCTATGCAGGTGGACTGTGTTCATCAGAGGACGAAGGCACCTGCAGATGCAGTCTGAACCTTTGTCTATACTCTGGCAGTACCAAGCATTGCCTGAAAGACTGCACCCCGGAAGCTCCCATGCCTAAGTCTTGTGGGTGATGCCACCCTGCGTGAAGACATTTCTGTTCCTTGCCTGACCACCCCGGTCATCCTCTGTTCCGTATCTGGTCCCAGTTTTCAAGTCCCTGCTGTCATGTATTCTGTTTCACTGCAAACTTTGTTCATCGCTCCTTGGTTTCCAAGTACCACTTGCCTGTCCGCCATTTATAAAAGCCTCTGCATTTCTTCTCCATTAATGGAGAGATTCTGAATGAATCTGTACTGTACCACACCGAACAGCTGACAATACAGGTTGGGAGGTCCCACAAGGAGAAGATCTCGTTCTATGTTCTCCCTTGCTCCTTTGCTACAGTTCTCTTGGTTCTCCCATGGTTACAGCTGCACGCTCCGGCGTTGAATTGGAAAAAGGGTGAGATCATCCATTGGGGCCAGCAATGGCACTCACGCTGGATCACACATCCCTGTTTGGTGCAATCGTGCCCATCTGTTCCCCCGTTGACCACCTCTGTTGTGGACAGGACAACAGACTGGAAGAAGGTGTTTGTGCTCCTGTTACTATCCAAAGAGTTTGGCGGGACTAGAAGAAGTGTGGATTTAAGAGGGTACTGTCACGATGCACATTGTGTTCCCTGCTCAGGACCATTGGTGTGCTTGTGTCTGTGCCCCTGCTCTGCTCCCATCTCTTACCTGTGACTAGCGCACGTGCGCACATCTCCCCTAGGGTATGCGCATGCACCGGCTCTCTAAGATTAAAATGGCCAGTACCTATTTACTTGGCCACTTCCTGGCAACCTTCGGGGACCTAATGAACTTTCTGCCTGCACTCAGCATCAGTTTGTCCTGCTGTTACCTGTCGTAATGCCAGTCTACTAGCTTCCTGCATGCCAGTCTTCTACCTGCTACTGTACCTGCCACTATACCAGTCTACCAGCTGCCTGCAACCTTCCCACCTCAGCCTGCTCTACGCCTGGCTCACGTCAGGGTTAGCGACCTGGGAGTCCCGTACAGCCAAGTCCAACCCACTGGGCTCTGGTAAATACTGGAGGACTCTCTAGACTCCACTCCCTGGCATGGCCTGCACCAAATCTCATGGTGACCAGGCGTATCCACCACCTACCATACCCACTTACTGTTACAATAACAATTCAATGGCAGATCCATTGTCTAGGGGAAAACGGAAGACCTTTTTCCAGCTGGTACCTGGAGCTAAGAAAACAAGTTAAGTTTCTCTGGCAGTTATGAACTCAAGCACTTGGAGGACATAAAAGCCAAACCTACAACCTCCTTCCTCATTTGGCCTTATATGTCCTCCAAGTGCATGATGCAAGTGACCTTTCCACCACGGCTTCTAAGATTGAGTTCAAAACTGTCATAAATCTTTAGCATCTTTTGTAAAATGTTGAGGGAAGGGTTGCCTCATTGGTGACAGTGGTAATTCTTTTGAAACTTAAGGAGTAGGAACACCCTGAAAGGGCTTTCATAATAAGAAGAGTAACCAAGGGTTGGGCTTGGGTCCAGCCAAGGAAAAGGTACAGAAAGACACTTTGAGATTCAGCGTGGGTTGGTGGGACTAACTTCTGCTTATTCAAAGTAGGATTTGTTTCTGCATTTGCAGAGGCATTAAGGGTGGGAAGCTAGAATCATCATCAATTACTTCCTGGTTAGGCTGACCGGCATAACTGAACATGTGCTGTGCTCAGTTAGTCTGACAGACTTGTGGTGTGAGGGGCGTCCCTGCAGTGTAGAAAGGAGACTGAGGGCTGGACACACACATATGTATATAAATGTGGTGTGGATATAGCAGATAGAATCTATAGCTCAGCTGGGAGGAAGCAGAGGGTTGTGGGAAATGTAGTCTTCAAACAGGGCGCCTAGCAACTGTAGCTCTGGCCAATAGCCCATTCAGGAGAAAGTACCAACATGGCAATAATATGCAATATAACAGCGTTTGTAAGTACTTTACACACTGGATTGTGACAAAGATTTACTGCTTAGCTTTAGTATTTCTCCATTATATGTTCTCATTTTTTTAGTTTCCCACACATCCCCTTTAAGTGCTTGGGATTTTTTACTAAAAAGTTGAAGACTGGCCTAAGTGGTAAGGGACTGAGGGGATTGTAAGAGTGAAAGTATTTGAGGTGATGCATACCTCCCAACTTTTAGAAATTGCAAAGAGGGACACGTCAGGCCACACCTACGACCACACCCAAACAAATGACACCAGGTCAGGACACGCCTATAGCCACACCCACTTATAATTATGCCCTGCCCCCTCCAGCAGACCAGCACCAACACAACAGTGGCATTTCTGCAGTCTGTGTGTATTTATATAAAATAATGGATATACAGTAAGCCATACAAATAGCTTTAAGATAATGTTCTGTGACAGGAGGGGCAGTACAGTGATGGGGGGCAGTACAGTGACGGGGGCAGTACAGTGACAGGAGGAGGAGGGGCAGAACAGAGATGAGGGGCAGTACAGTGACAGGAGGAGCAGTACAGGTACTGTGGACTGTACAGTGACATGGAGATGTCAGGACCTGAGGGGCAGCACAGTACAGTGCTTGGAGCAGTTTTACTAAAGTGAGACTGGCCTAGGTGGCAAGGGGACTGGGGATGTAAGTGAAGGAGGTGAGCATACTCAACTTGGAATAATGACAAAGAGGGACAGTCAGGCCACCCTACGACAACCAACAATGACACCAGCAGGACACGCTATAGCACACCCATTATAATTGCCGCCCCCCAGAGGACAGCTACAAGCAACAGTGGCATTTGCAGTCTGTGTGTATTTATATAAATAATGGAGTACAGTATAGCCATACAAATAGCTTTAAGATAATGTTCTGTGACAGGAGGGGCAGTACAGTGATGGGAGGGGCAGTACAGGGACTGGGGACAGTACAGTGACAGGAGGAGCAGTACAGGGACCTGAGGGGCAGTACAGTGACAGGAGGAGCAGCACAGTGATGGGAGGGGCAGTACAGGGACAGGGGCAGTATGGGGACTGGGGACAGTATAGTGACAGGAGGAGCAGTACGGGGACTGGGGACAGTACAGTGACAGGAGGAGCAGTACAGGTACTGTGGACTGTACAGTGACAGGAGGAGCAGTACAGGTACTGAGGGGCAGTACAGTGACAGGAGGAGCAGTACAGGGACTTTCAGGCTCCATATCTAATTATCCACCTCAGCTTTGTACATGAGGCTACCATCATTTTATAGACAATCATCATACCTATCTTATACATAAATTTGACTTGCAAGTATTTAGCATCTGTTTAGTTCTGCAGATTATTGTCATGTAACTGCATTGTTACTGTTTTGCTCCTAAAATTCAAAATGTTGATTTTTATTCTTTTGTTAGTATTTGGTAAATCCACCTTTGGCTTTCAGCACTGCCTGAATCCTTCTGGGCTCTGGATCAGATTCAAGCAGGTCTTGACCAAAATCTGATCACAGATCTCTTCTACACATTCCTAATGTTGGTGCAGACTGGACTTGGGTACGAATACAGCTTTTTCTTTAACTCTACCCACAAGAGTTTGATTGGGTTGAGGTCTGGGGACTGTGGAGGCCAATACAGCAACTCTACTTTATTGTCATTGAACCATTTCTTCTCAACCTCAATGTATGCTTCAGGTTGTTGTCCTGCTGGACCACTATGTTGTCCTTTTCATAGTACTCAAGTGTATGAAGTAACTCATGTTGTAGGACACTCACATATAGCTCAGCATTGAGATCAGCATCAATCCTGGTCAAGTATCCAACATCTTTGGCTGTGAAACAACCCCACATCATCAAGCTTCTTTCACCAAAGTTGACAGTTTCTTTAATTTCTCAATGTGGTAACCCCATTCTTCCAGATCCACTTCCAGAGCCCGGTCTATTGACTTTCATCTCTTTGCTCCAAATCACCCGTTTTCAATCTTTAATTTTTCAGACTTTTTTGCAAACTTGAGCCAATGCTTCTTATAACGAGTTTAGTCGTGGCTTCTTAACCTTTTTTCCGTACATCATTCCAGGCCTGTGTAATGCGTGTTGCATTGTGCTTGCATGGACATCAGTTGGTGAGGTGAAAACCCCGTAATTCCAGGTGTCAGCTGACACACGTTTATATTGTTAGTATACTTGCACAGCAAGTAGTCTGGGTCTGGTTTTCACAGGAGCAGTCCAAGAGCTGGGTGGGGGGACTGCTTCCACATCTCCAGGGCCAGGCCAGATTTCTATTGTTCTATGTAAGCCTGGAGGTCAGGTGAGTTGGAGGAAATGTGTGGGATTTTTGTCTGTGAAGCTGGGGAAGAGTGCTGGTGTGTGCTACAGAGATCCTAGGAACAGACTACATGCGGTCTCTGTTGGAGACAAGGACACCTGGAGAGGTATCTGGACACAGGACTATAAGGGGCCGTTCACACGGCTTATTTCGGCACGGATTGGCGCCATACTGTGCGCCAGATTTGCGCTTCAGTACGGCGCCAATCCATCGCAGTAATTACGGTAATCCACAGTTCTCATAGAGAACAGTGGATTCCGTCGCTCCTCACCGCTCGGCGAATCCACCGGGCGGGGAGAAAGTCACTTGCACATTATCCAGGCGCAATACGCGCCGTGGATAATGCAAGTCTATGGGGCCGGCGGGCCGCGCCCCCGCCCCCACCCCTTATTCAAGCTGGAATTGTGAGCGCAATCCGGCTCGCAATTACGGCTTCAATAAGCCGTCTGAACACGGGCTAAGTGTCCCACACGGACTGTATAAACTTGTTTTTGTTTTCCTGCGTTCTGGCTGAAGTTAAGCCCACGTTTATGTTGCCGTTTATGCAAGGCTGAAATAAAAGCGCCTGATCATTTAAACAGATTGAAAGGACTGGTTCCTGTATTATCCTACCACCGAGCTGATCCTTTACAATACATATTTATACCATATATGATTTCTACTACAACCCACAATGAAAGAGAGGGGATCGTATTGTTGCATCAGCTCGGTTTTGTGTGCCTTGAAAGAGTTTTTCATGTAATAATTAGTGTCTGTTTACAGAAAATTGTAGTAAATCTTAGTCCCAGGAAAATACTTAGGACTTAGAGGGATTGGAATCAGGGTCGTCTTAACAGCATTATGGGCTCCCAGTCATAACAATGCAGGGTGCCCTACCCAAATACTTGTCATCACACCAGGCTATGCCTTTAGCCATGCTCAAACATGATCCCACAAGAAGCCATGCCTCTAACTAACTCCAAGCACGTCCATATCATTATGGTGTATGGACAACCTACTGACATCTTGTAGACAGCCTGCAGCCTACAAGACTAATTCGCAGGACAGGAAGATGATGGTTTTTAACCGTTTGCATGTTCTAAGAACACAAAAACAGATAAATAAGCAGCAGCGACGCAGAAGATTTCTGTGACATACACTCACCACCTGGAGTCCCTGTGAATGTGGGGCTCCTGGGCAACTGACTAGTGTGCCCAATGGATAAGTTGGGCCTCACTGGAATGCTAATCATATCATTCAGACTTCGGACTTGATTACTTGTGCCTAATAGTCATGTATTAAGACATTGCCAAAATAAATCATAGAAGAACTTTCTTTTTAATTTAAAACTTATATCTCTTCCTTCTTAATAATATCTAACTACTCTAGCTGTGGTCAGGTAAGTATGATTTACAACTAGTCGGCTCTCTCATAGTAAATAAGTGTGACCTTCTTGGGAATTGTTAGGATGTAATAATCTTTAGTAATATCCTTCACCGAAATATCTCCCTTTTGGTCTGTCACATCTCACTTGAGACAGATGGTAGATCCTCTGCTTGGCACATGATTGCACCTAGGAGTGGAGATTAAGGACCCCCTAGTTCTTACCCTTTTTAACCCCGGGAAAAACTTCGGGTTGTTTACCCTTTTAAACCAGTCTCACATAGCAAGGGCCCTAATGCCCAAAAAATTTCAGAAAAAAAAAAAAGGGACATCTAGAGGTGTGGTCAGGCAGACAAATGGCCAGTGCACTAGGCCACTACCATAGTTGAGCAAACTGAAATCCAACATGCCTGATCCTTTTCCCCATCATTATCTGTTATCAGGGGACATTCAGGATACACCAATAAAAATCAAATACTGGGGCGCCCCTTTATCTAACATGTATAGGCACCTTAAGGCTTCACATGGTGCTTAGTGAGGTTTTTTACGGGAGTTTTTTGTAACCCCAAAAACCTACTGCCTCTTTTCTCAGGTAGTCCCCTCACTGGTTACCTATTGCCCAGCAAATATAATTAGAAATTTTAGCAATGACATACATGCTCTGTAGGCATTAAAAATTTAATTTCTGAGAAATTTTCTCTTCGACATTTTTTAAAATACCACACTATCTCTCCCCCATTATACAATTTTTTTTGCTTGCTTCCTCCAAGTCTTCTGTATCACTATGACCCTTCTTTTGGATTTTAAAGAGGGGCCATACACAATAACGGATATTAGTTAGTTTTATTTGTCCCTATGTTTTTTGAAATTGAAACGTACCCATTACCAGATGACTTTTGAAACATTTTGTTTTAAAATTTAAAAAAATTTCACGAAATAATCTGTTTCCCAATGAGTAGGGGGGGCCCCCCTACACTTTAAAAGTCGGACTTTTTAAAACCAAAAATTATGGGTATCCAACTTTTGATTATTTTAAATTTTTGGGGCCCATAAAAAAATTTGGGTCAAAACATGCGTTTCAAAACCCCAAAACCCAGTTCAGACTCACAACGCCCCGGTCGGCTGTGGGTTTTTTCCTATACAGGGCCCTGACATACGTATTTGCTCTGCAACTTCCTAGTTACCCTTGTTACAGTGACATGAGTAAAGTAGGTTTGAAAATGTAGTGCAAAAGGGGTTTGCGGGACAAAAAAGGGGTTTAAAGCTTTAATCAGTAAGTAATGGTAACACATTACTTACTGAGAATTGAGTAGGGAGTAGTCATCATCCAAACCACTGTTCCTGCCTGTAAGAACAGAGAGGGGGAACGATTGTAGGATTTTAAAATCTCCCCAAATTCTAAAGAAAAGGGCAAAAAAAGAAAAAAAATTTCCCTCCCATTTTATTATAACAAAGATCTAAAGATCGCTGAGTCAAGTGAAAATAATGTGAAAATAAAAAAAAGTAAAACACAAAAACAAAAAAAGAAAAAAAATAGCACCCTTTCCCCATTACAAACACCAATCACACCATAAAAATATATATAAAAAAAATAAGTAAAAATAAATGGTGTCACCGCAACCTAGATTTTAAATATTTCAAGTTATTTAAGCCGCATCATGAATGCTGTGGAAAAATAAAACAATGGCAGAATTGCGATTTTTGTTCAAAAGGGTTTTCTTTTAAAAAAGGGGAAAAAAAAGGCAACTAAAAAGGTCTTATTAAACGTCAGAGTGGCACTATTGAAAACATCACTTTATTTCGAAAAATAAAAAGTTATAACTATCAAATACATAAATAAGTTAACATGTCATGTATACCACACAGTGACCACTGTAAAAAAATAAATAAAATAACTTTTAAAAACACAACCTTTGTGGTTTTTTCTTCCTGCCCCCAAAACCCTTTGGGTTAAAAAAGGGAAATCAAAGTGTCATATGAACCCCTTTATTTTTTTTCCAAAAAATATTTTCTCCCCCATAAAAAAAGTTTATACAGCTTTTAAAAAACAGAAAAAAAAAAATGTTTTTGCTGTCTCCATAGAAAAGGGTTATTGCGCTTTTTAAACCCAAACACGGCGAACTCTGTGAAAATGCAGCTTAAAAACTGTGGCAGAACTGCAGTATTCTTTCCCCCCCATTTTTCAGGGCACAATCCTGGGGGGCCGCGAATCCCAAAATCCCACCCCCCAAATTTTGAAATCCCTGAAGGGTTTTGGGTTTCCCAAAAAATGGGGGGGCTTCATAGGGGTTTTTAAAAATGCACATGGCACCCACTAAAATCGGGTTTTTTCCTAAAGGGAAAATAGTGCTTCCTTTTTTTTTTAAAACCCCCAATTTATGCACACAAACAGCAGTTTACACCCAAACATAGAGAATTGCTGAGCTTGGAAGAAATTACATAATACATTTTGGAGTGTTTTTTCCAGGATTCCTTGTTATAAATGAAACATTTTCAGCTAAAACTACATTTAATTGGAAAGAAAAGTTTATTTTATTCTCACAGCCTCCCCTAAAAAAAAAAATCTGTGAAACAATATATTCACTACACCCCTGGATATATTAAATTAAAGGGGGAAACAGTTTCCCAAATTGGGTCTTTTTTAGGGGTTTTGGGGGTTTTAGCATTTAAAAAAATTTTTCCTTAATAAAAAAAGAACCTCAAAATCCATTGGGCTTTCCTTTTCTGGGGCTTGTGGTTGTGCCCAAATAACCCCGGGGGCCCAAAATATGGGATTCCTCTAAAAGGGGCAGAATGGGGGGAATCAATTTTTGATTTTTTTTCCTGTTGCCATCTACAAAGTTTTTTTTAATGTTTAGAAAAGAAGTGAAGAAACAGGGATCCCTTTTTTTGGGCTAACTGAGTATATTTGATAGTGACTTTCGAGGGGCTAGTCTCTTCTTCGACTAAATGTTATACAACAAATAAAAATTACACGTTTTTTTTTCACAAAAACAGGGATCTTCAAAGGTTTCTTGGGAATTCTTAAAAAAAAAAAAATAAAAATTTATGGGTTCACATTTTTTAAAACACGTCAATTTTTAAAAACAGCCCTGGAAACTTGTAAAGGGGGGCGGGGAAGTGATCAGTAATTTTTTCTCAAATCTTTAAAATGCAACCCGGGGGGAAAATTTTTGTTGCCTCACATTTCCCCACAACCTTGACAAAAAGCTGGATAAAATTTTTTAAACCCATTTTGGGGGGTTTTAAATTTTTGCATTAATTTATTTTTCCCACCCCTTCCCCTCTTTTTATGTTTTTGTAAAAAATTTGGATAAAAAATTAAAAATCTGCAAAATGAAGAAAAATTTTTTTAAATTTTTTTCCCCCACTTTCTCTAATTTTATGAAACCCCCCAAAGTTAAAATTAAATTTTAATGTCATAAAAAAAATAATTAGACATTTAAAAAGGGTTTCCAAGGGTAAAGTAACAGTGAAAGAGTGTATTTCTGATTCATTTAATTTAGCTTCTTTAAAAAAAAACTTTTTTTCTTTAAAAAATTTAAGGGACATTTCTGAGTGACCCCAAACTTTTGAATGGTAGTGTAAGTCCAAATCCCATCATTTGATCAGCAAATGTACAAGTGAATGCAGTGATAGGCAATGCTACGAGGTGAAATCAAGAAATTGCTGGGCTGGCTTTGAGCCTGGTTAGTTGAGGCAAAACTTTTGCATGATCTCTTCCCTTCATGTCTATGGGAGATCTGAATATACCTGAGCACACTCTCTGGGCTATATTTAGAACTCACTTAAAAAAATGAACGAAAACTGCCCCAAGCGCGGCCAAAAACCCTTTTCTTTAGGCTAGTCACGGGCAAATGGCCTAAAAGGGAAATTTTATGTGGCAAACCCGTTAATTTGTTTGAACAACTCTGATATCAGTGAAAGGGGATATTTGTTCTTGATAATTGTTTCCAAATGGGGATGAAGAATGTTGTATAATTCAACATAGCCTAAGTGTCAGGTCCTAAAATCTGATTTCCCCTAAATTGTCGTCGGGAAAGGGCGAGGTGATTTCATAAAAAAAAACCCTTTTTCCCAAAAACTAGGGTGGGCAAGAGAAAACCCCCAACTGCTCCAGTATCAATAAATGCTGTCAAACTTTAACCCCTGAGGGGATGATAAAGCACAGAATAGTAGAGAAGCTAAGCAATTTTCCTAAGGTAAAGAGTAGCCCAGGTAACCAAGGGTAGCCTCTCTTTTACTATTTAGGTCCTGGAGTGTCTGTACTTGATTGGGTGGGATTATTGATTCAATTCTTGTGTTCTGGCTCCAGTCCTAAAAAATTGGAGATATTACTACTTGTCATACACTAGAGGGAGCTCCTGTGTGAACCACTGAGTGCTGGTTTTTAGAGGGAGTTTTAGTGTGCAGTACCATGCCAACAACCCGGGGCACGGGAAAACCGGGGGCCCCCAACTTCCCAGCCCCTGGAAACAGCTGGGAGATTATCCCAGACAACAGGGGAAAGTCTGCTCAGCTACTGGAACATTGGACCCAGCAAGTAGGTGCTTATCAACATTATGCAATAGCCAAAAAGGTAGTAGAGGTGAGCCCGGACGGGAACACTCCCCACTTTAAACAGATGAAATTGGGGGAGAAAGATCGGATGGGTTTTTGTTTTTACGGATTCTAGAACTTCTCTACAGAACTTTACAGTCCACAAGATGAAATAATTTGCTGCCAAGTCTTTTGAATGTACAGAAGTTCTTTAACCTCAGAGTTAGTATTAAAACCCAAAAAGGACTTAGGGGACATGTTGAATTTTCCCCGGGGTCGGGGCGCCCCTTTTTCGCCGGTTTTCCGGCAAAATCTGCGCCTGTTTTAAAATGTGGGGGCCCGGGGGCCGCCTTACTTTCCAGGTAAATTTCCCCCCCGGGGGATTCGCTGCCGGAGTTAGGCGGTAAATACATGGGGGGGGAAAATTTTCCGCCGCGCCCCCATGTGGGGGCTGTGCGGGACTTGGGCGCAGGCGGCGCTCCCCAAAATTCCCCGGGCCCGAGAAGGGCGCCCCATACATGCGGGGAAAAGTTCCCTGGGGCCCTCCCAGTGTGTGGGGTGCGTGCGGGACTTAGGGCCTTGCGGGACTGCACCAAAAAATCGGGTTTTGATGCGAGGGCCCGGGGTGGAAAACAGGAGAAATCATTCCACAAAGTCCCGGGGGGTTAAAAGAATTTTTAAAAAAACGCCTTTATAAAAGGGGAAAAAAATAGTCAGAAAAGACTCAAACCTCAAAAATAAAAAATACATTTTAAAAAAAAAAACACTTTTCCCAAAATATCCTAAATTTAAAATTTAAAGGGTATTTGGAAAATTTCCGGGAAATTTCATTTAAATTTAAATTTTGGAAAGCTATTCTCATTGGCGGGAGGAAAAACCGCCCAATCAGAATTTTGGGGCGACAGAGACCCATTAAAACCTAAGGGGAAACCCATTACCCCAAACAAAATTCCCAAAAGGGGGGACAGTTCAAAAAACAAATACAAAATAACCCGTAAAAATGCAAAAAAGCTGATTGGTTTTAGCTAGCGGGGGCTTGGCTATCCCCGCCAATTTAGAGCACGAGCTACTTCTCCCATTGTAGTTAAAGGAGAGAAACGGGGGCATGCAATCTTTGGCTTTTCACGCCGTGCGGGATGGGGTATAATAAAAAAAAAATCAAAATTTTTTTAAGTGGAAAAAAATTTTTTCTGAAAAAGAGCTGAAATCTTTTTATAAACATACATTTAAAAAAAATTTCCCCAAAAAAACGGGGAAATTTTTCGCCGAGGGCCCCCCAAAATAAAAATTGGGGTTAAAAGAGAATACCGGGAAAAAAAAGTAATTCAAATTTTTTTAAGCTTTCTCATTTTTCGGGATAAAACCCCCCAATCAGAATAGGAGCGCATTTTCCCAATTTAAAAACCCATGGAGAACTAAATTTACCAAAACAAATAGGAGCGACAGAGATCATTAAAAACCCATGGAGAAATTTTTGACCAATCAAAGGGGGAAAAGTTTAAAAATAACGTAAAAAAAACAGAAAAGAGTGATTGGTTGAGCTCGGGGGCTTGCCCATCCCACCAATCAAAAGCGCGGGGCGTTTTTTTTTTTTTTTTTTCCATTGTAAACTATTGGGGAGATGGGCCCCGATCAATCTTGGCGCCAACGCCGTGCGGGGATGGGTTTGAACAAAAAATTATTTTTTTTTAAGTTAAAAAAAATTTTTTCAGATAAAGCGCTGAAACCTTTTAAAAATAAAACACTTAAATCCTAACAACGCTTTTGGCCCCGGGTACCCCCTTCATAGGGAATTTGCAAAATGAGAAGAATGCCGGGGAAAAAAAGTAATTTTAAAATTTTTTAAGCTCTTCTCATTGGGGGGGCAGAAGCCACCAATCAGAATAGGAGGACAAAGGGCCCCTTACAACCAAAGGAGAAGTTTTGAAACCCAAACAGAATTTGGGCGGGCAGTGTCCCCTTTTAACCATGGAAAATTAAACCAATCAAAATCAAAAAGGGGGGACAGTTCAAAATACAGTAAAAAGACAGAAAAAAGTGATTGGCTGAGCTAGCGGTGGCTTGGCTAAAACCCGCCCAAAAAAAAGCGCAGCTACTTCCCCCCATTGTAGTCTATGGGAATCGGGGCAAGGGAATCTCGGGTCACGCCGTTTCGCATGAAGTTTTTAATAAAAAAAATTTATTTTTAATTTAAATGTAAAACATTGTAAAAAAAATATTACATCAATAAAATTTTTGGGTTTATTTTTTTATTTTTTGTTGCAACCCCTTTCTATTGATCCTTGATAACAAAAAAAAGAATAAAAATGATTTTTTTTGAATTTTTTTTTTTTTTTCGTTAAACCCCCATAATTTTTTATTCATTTTTAAAATACACAAACGGGAAAACTTCTGTAGTCTTTAAATTTTTAAATTTTTGGGAATTTTACAGTTTTATTTTAAAATTGCATTTAAAAAAACCCCCTGGGCGTCGCTCGCTCTCCCATTTGGGCCCCCAAAAAACCGCCCTCTTTTAACTTTTTTCCCAAACACAGGCTCGCTCGGAATTTTTTTTTCCCCATAGAACTCTATTTAGAAAGTAAGGGCTCGCCTCTTTATTGGCTAAGTGGACGAGCCCCCGCCGCTTCAACCAAACAGCTCGTTTCTGGGGCCCTTTTTTTTGTATTTTGAACTTTCCCCCCTTTGAATATGATTGGTCCCAATTTTTTCTCATAAAGGGTTTTAATGGGGCCCCCGTCGCTCCTATTCTGAAAAGGTCAAATTTTCCTCCATAATTAATGGGGGCCCCTGTTGCTTTCTATTCCTATTGGCTGGGTTTTTTGCCACCAACAGAAAGCTTAAACAATTTTAAATTTTTCTGTATTTTTTCCCGGGGATTCTTTTCTATTGCCAAATTTCCCCATGTAGCGCCCGGGCTCGGCGACAAACCCCGTTTTCGGGTTTTAAATGATTTTTTTTTAGAGAAGGTTTTTTAGCTCTTTAAAGTGATAATGTTTTACCCTTAATAAAAAGGGTTTTTTTTTTAATACTTCATGCCGCACGGCGCTGAGCGCCGAGATTTCATGCGCCGATCTATCCCAAAAGACTACAATGGGGGGGAATAAACTCACGCTCTGGGTTGGCTGGGATAGCCAAGCCACCCCTTTGCTCAGCCAATCACTCTTTTCTGTCTTTTTTCTGTTTTTTTGAAAAGGGCCCCCCCTTTTTATTTTTTATTGGTCTTATATTTCTCCATAGGTTATAAAGGGAAAACGTGCTCCCATTTTTGATTGGTTTAAAACTTTCAAAGGGTTTTTATTGGGGTTTTTTCACTTTCCCATTGATGGGGTGGGTTCTGCCAAACCCAAAGAGAAGGTTTAAACAATTTAAATTACTGTATTTCCCGGGAATTTTCCCGTATTGCAATTCCCTATGTAGCCCGGTCCCCGGGACAAACGCGTTTTTAGGGGTTTAAATGCTTTATTTTTTTTAAAGAAGGGTTTTACGCTTTATTGCTAAAATTTTTTCAATAATAAAAATGGGGGTTTTTTTTTTCATATTCCTGCCGCACGGGGCTGAGCGCCGAGATTTCATTGCGCCCCTCCCCTCCATTGGCTAAATGGGGAGAGGGACTCGCGCTCTGATTGGCTGGGATAGGGGACGCCACCGCTAGCTCACCCCTCAGCTCTTTTTGTATTTTTACTGTATTTGAACTGTCCCCGGGGCCTTCCCCCTTGGGGTTTTGATTTTTGGTTTTAAAAATTTTTCCCCCATTTTTTTGGGGAAAAATAAAATTGGGTTCTTGTTTCCCCCCTTTCCTTATTCTTTTAAATTGGGTTTTCCCCAATTTAAAAAAAATTTTTTTATTTCCCTTTTCCAAAAGTTTTTTTAAAATGGGGAACACCTTTTGGGTTTTTCCTTTTTTTTTTCCCCCATTTCCTGATTGGCCCCGGTTTCCCTTTTCCGGAACCAAATGAAAAAAATTTTTGGTTTTTTTAAGGGGGGTTTAAATTTGGAATTTTTCTTTGCCCATTTTTCCCCCGGGCCAAATTTCCCCAAAATCCTAATTCTTGATATTGCACCGTTTATTCCGAAAAGAGAAGAGCTTAAAAAAAATTTTAATTACTGTATTTCCCCGCAATTCCCCAATATCCCCAATTTCCCTTTGTTTGCGCCGGGCTCGGCGACAAAAAAAGTTGTTTGGGATTTTATTAATGAAGGTTTATAGGGAAAGGGTTTAAACTCTTTTTCAGAGGTAAATTTTTCACTTAATAAAAAAGATTTTTTATTCATACTCCATTGGGCCGCCGGCGGGGAGAGCCCCAGATTTTCATGCCCGATCTCTCCTTTGGGGCTAAAAAATGGGAAAGTACTCACCTCTGGTTTGGGTTGGGGTAGGCAAGCCCCCGCTAGCTCAACCAAACAGTCTTTTTTTGCATTTTTTCTGTATTTTTGAACTTTCCTGCCCCTTTGATTTTTTATTGGTTTAAAATTCTCCAAGGCTAAAATGGGTCCCTGGGGCCCCCTTTTCTGATTGGCCGAGATAGCCAAGCCCCAGCTAGGGCAAACCCAAACAGTTCTTTTCCTTCATTTTTTTCTGTATTTTGAACTGTCCCGGGCCGGGTTTATTCTGATTGGTCAATCGTTCTCCAAAAGGGTTTTAAAAAGGTTTTACTGTCACTTCCCATTCTGAATTGGGCCGGTTTTTTTGCCGACCAAAGAAAACTTTCAGAAATTTTAATTTTCTTTTTTCCCGGCAATTTTTCCCAAAATCCTAATTCTTGATATTTTCACCGTTCTAATTTTTGGAAAGTTGAAATTTTTTTTTTTTTTATGTTTATTTTTTAGGTTCGGGTTTTTTCTGTAATGTTTTTCCCCCTTTAAAAGGGGATTTTTTCAGAAAACAACTCCCCGGTGCACGGGAGGGGGGAGCGCCCCGACTTCTATCTGCTTCCTGCATGTTCCGAAACTTGCTTCACTTTACCCCCGCCGGGGCATTTGACCAAAATAAACTAGGGCTTTCTTGTCGGGGCTGCCCAAACCCCTGGGATTGCGACGCTTTTGGGGAGCCGCCTCGTACATTGGGTTTGGGGTTTTTTGAGCGCGCCCCCGTCCCGTTTCCCAAAGCCCACACCGCGGCCCCTTCCCCCCCCCCTTCATGCGGGGCGCGCTGAAAAGTGGCGAACGCTCGCCTAACCTGCCCTCCCGGTCCCCACAGGGGGGTTCGGGCCGGGGGCCCGTTACGGCAGAAAACGGCGAAAAGCCCGTTAAAAATGTCCCCTTAGACCCCCAGGGAAAAATTTTGGTTTTTAGTGAGTGGTTCAAAAAAAGGGGGGGCATAAAAAAGGGGCATTTTGGGGCCTCTATGTTTTTTAAAAATGGGATTGCCTGGTTTTCACCTTTTTAATTTGTTCACTTCAAAACTGCCCATGAAGGTTTTCCCCTTTCCCGAGGGAAACAAAAAACCCGTAGTAATTCTAAAACAATCCCATTGCCCCTTCCCCACTTCTCCATTGGGCTGCAGATAATTTGGCCGATTCAAAAGGCACTTCATGTAACCCAAGTGCACCCCCCCAAAAACGTTTGGGAAAAAACTGAATTTTCTTGTTAAGACAAAATGCAAAGGTAATTCTTGCAGGCAAAAGGTATACCCGACAAATAATGAGGAGAGCTGAAGAAAGGCCAGACCGAGGAATGAAGTGTTTTGATTTAGATAACTGGTCTTCTATTACTAAGGTTACTGTAACCATAAAAATCCATCTTGGGTAAAGTGTCAATTTGGGGGTCAAAAAATGGGAAAAAGGTAACAAACAGACAGGGTTTTTTTTTGGGGAAAAACCTTTTTTTACAAAAATTGGGAAAAATCCCACAAAGTTTTTGCACCTCCTAAAATCATAGTGAACGACCAACGTCACAAAAGGGAAAAGGGCAATTTAAAAGACCAAGGGGAGAATCTACTTCCTACAATTGTGAAAAATAAAATCTTTCCTTTAGTGAAAGTCTCTGAATTAAAACGGATTTTTTCTGTCAGGGTTTTGTCCCCGAGAAATTAAAAATAAAATTTTACTATCCAGATCAGTAAAAATTTTAAAAAAACTGGACACTGTGTTGGTTTTTTGATTTAGCTTGATCATCTGTTTTGGGAAAGGGATTCGTAGCTGTGTGGGTTGTCACAAAAGGCTCTCATTTATTAATGTATTCATCCCCAAAAAGGGGTTTTTTAAAATTTCGTGAACGGGCTTTTTTTACAACATTTTGCAGGGTTTCAATTATTAAGGCTTAAAAAGGGTTTTTTTCCCTGAGGTAAAATCAGCCCGCCCTGGGTGCTCGAAATTGGACCCCCGACCCCCATGCATCTAAAGGGGGGGGGCTCTTGCAGCCATCCTCCTCATTGACATCTATAGGAACTTCCAAAAAAAACATTTTCTCGGCTTTTAAAATTGTCAGTCCTTTAAAAGTGATTTTAGGGGAAAAGGCTGCAAGCCCCACCCCGCAAATTCACCCTGGGATGGCAGGGCACAGCCTGCTTGGGGCGGCCAGTACAAAGGGGTTTTTTCCTCATGGTAAAACCCCCTTTTAAGGGCACTTTCTTCCCCACTGCTTAACAGTGAAGTTTGGGGGTTTCCCAAAGTGGAAATGTTTACAATGAGGAACCCCGCGGTTTCCAATATTCCGATGTAGAAAGGAAGCCAAAAAAGCAGATCTAAAAAGTTAGACAATCAAAAATGCCAATGTTTCTAATCAGCATAAGGCCCTGTTTTACACGGGTTTTTCCCACCCATTTGTGCCCGTATTGAAAGGGGACAAACCCCCCAGTGAATAAAGGGGGCGGGGGGGGCCGGGGCCGGGGCGCGGGGGGGGCGGGCCCCTCCCGGCCCCATAGACAAAAGCATTGGGTTTTCGGCGCGTTTCCCCGGGCCCTAAATAATGTCATGTCCTTTCTTCCCCCGCGGCGGATTCGCCGAGCGGGGGGGGAAGGATTCCACTGTTCCTATGAGGCAGTGGGTTACGTAAGCTGCCGCGGGTTGGCGCCCTACTGCACCAAATCCGGGCGCAGTACGGCGCCAAACCGCGGGGAGAATAAGCCCCTGTGAACGGGCCTAAGTGTCAGCACGGCGCGCTGCCCTTTTGGGGCAGGCTGCGGCGCGTCCGTCCGGTTGCTGTCCCCCGCGCCCTATCCGGTCAGTTGTGCGCTCCAGGCCCCCGTCAGGGGGGTACAAACCCTACAGCTGTACCGGCCCGGGGAGAAAGGGGGGCCCCTTCAACAGGCCCGCTTATTTCCGCCCCGCTCTACAGGGGAGGCTGGGGTGGGGAGGGGGGGGGGAGGGATGGCTTTTCGCTACAGCCGCTCCCCCCCTTTTCATTTACACCACGGGGGGGTCTGGGGGGGGGCCCCGCTCCCCCTCAGCTGCCTGGGGAATCTACTTACGTGCCCTGGGCGGCTTTTGCCGGGGGCCCGGGGCCCCTCCTCTCTGTCTGTTGGGGGCGGGGTGCAAATAATTTGAATCCCCCCCCCCGAGGGGCCCCTTCCCGGGTTCAAAATGTTTTCCCCTCCCCCCCAGGGGGAGAGCAGCCGGCACAGAGAGGAGGGGGGGCCCGACTTCGCTACACGCGCCAGCGCACATGTAAGTAGATGATTTGTCACAGTGCGCAGCTGAGCCCGGGCCCCCGGGCCCCCGAAGGGGGGCCCCCCCGGCCCTCCACAGGGCCCCCCTACGGGGGGCCCAAATACTGTGGGGGGGGGGGGGCTAGCCTACAGGGGGGGGCCCTAATACTGTGGGGGAGGGGGGGGGGGGTCTATGCCTACAGGGGGGCCCTAATACTGGGGGGTCTATGCCTACAGGGGGGCCACTTTATTACTGTGGGGGTGGGGCTTATGCCTACAGGGGGGCTCCTAATACTGTGAGGGCGGGGTTCTATGCTACAGGGGGGCCCTATACTGTGGGGCAGGGGTCTTGCCTACAGGGGGCCCTCATTACTGGGGGTGGGCTATGCCTTCAGGGGGGGCCCGAATACTGTGGAGGGAGGGGGGTCTATGCCTACAGGGGGGCCCCTAAATTACTGTTGGGGGAGGGGGGGTCCTATTCCTACAGGGGGCCCTACTAATGTGGGTGGGTCAAAGCCTAACAGGGGGGCCCTTAATACTGTGAGGGGGGGGTCTATGCGTACACGGGGGGCCCTAAAACTGAGGGGGGATATCCTACGAGGGGCCCTAATTACTGTGGGGGGAGGGCTATGCCTTACAGGGCGGGCCCTAATACTGTGGGGGGGGCTATTGCTACAGGGGGGCCCTAATACTGTGGGGGGGGGCCTATGCCTACCGGGGTTGCCCTAATACTTTGGAGGGGTATATGCCTACAGGGGGGTCCCTAATATGTGGGGGGGGGCTATGCCTACAGGGCGGGCCCCTGAATACTGGGGGGCTATGCCTACAGGGGGCCCTATTATGGGGGGTTATATGCTAAGGGGGGCCCTAATACTGGGGGGGGGAATATGCCTAAGGGGGCCCCCTGAGGGGGGGGAACTTTGCTACAGGGCGCCCTGAGGGGCGGGAAACTATGCCTACAGGGGGCACCTAATACTGCGGGGGGGGGACTATGCCTACAGGGGGCCCTGAGGGGAGGGGCTTGCCTCCAGTTGGCCCCTAATACTGGGGAGAGGCGGCTATCCTACAGGGGGCTGACTGATAACTGGGAGGGGGGCTATGCCTACAGGGGGCCCTAATACTGGGGGGGGGGCTATGCTACGGGGGCCCTAATACTGGGGGGGGGGGAAACCTATTGCCTACCGGGGCCTTATTACTGCAAGGGGGAAACCTATGCCACAGGGGGGCATTAATACTGCGGTGGGGGGAACTATGCTACAGGGGGCCCTAATACTCGGGGGGGGGGTACTCTTGCCTACAGGGCGGCCCAAGATGGGGGGGCTATTCTGCCTACAGGGAGGGTCTATAATCTACAGGGGGGACTATTCTGCCTACAGGTGTCTTAATATACAGGGGGGACTATTCTGACTACAGGGGGTCTTACTAATCTACACGGGGGGGGGGGGGGGCGGGACTATTCTGCCTACTGGGGGTCTCTAATCTACGACGGGAGGGTACTGGGATGGGACTATTCTGCTACAGGGGGGCGTCTTCTTAATCGACCAGCGGGGGGTGGGGACTATTCTGCCTACAGGGCGTCGGTTCTCTAATCTACAGGGGGGGAGGCGACTATTTCTGCCTCCCCGGGGTCTCATTTCTACAGGGGGGGGACTATTCTGCTACAGGGTGGGTCTCTAATGCTGCCACGGGGGGGGGAGGGGGGGAGGGACTATTTGGCCTACAGGGAGGGCGGTCTCTAATCTACAGGGGGGGGAGCGGGGGACTCTGGGGGGAACCTTATTCTCGCCTACAGGGGAGGTCTTAATCTTCAGGGGGGGGGGGGGGGGACTTTTCTGCCTACAGGGGGCTGTCTCTAACTATTACATGGGGGGGAGGACTATTCTGCCTTCAGGGGGGCTGCTCTAATCTACAGGGGGGGGGTGGGGGAACTATTTTGGCCTACGGGGGGGTTTTCTCTAATCTACAGGGGGGGGGGAGGGGACCTATTCTGACTTCAGGGGGGGGTCTCTAATCTACAGGGGGGGGACGGGGAACTATATTCTGACTACTAGGGGGCCCTCCCTAATCTACAGGCGGGGGGACTATTCTGCTACAGGGGGCGGGCCTAATCTACAGGCAGGAGGGACTCTATTCTGCCTACAGGGGGGTCTATAATTACATGGGGGGGAGGGACCTTATTCTGCCTCAGGGGGGGGGCCCTAATCTACAGGCGGGGGGGACTATTCTGCCTACAGGGGGTCCTCTACTCTAATTTTACAGGGGAGGGGGACCTATTCTGCTACAGGGGGCCCCTAACCCTCCCCCCCCTAATCTACAGGGGGGGGGGACTATTCTGCCTACAAATGGGGGCCCTAGTGCCCTAACTCCAGCGGGGGACTACTGGAGGTGGGGGATATTCTGCTACAAGGAGCGGGCCCTAATTCCTAAGCTACGGGGCGGGGGGACTATTCTGCCTACAAGGGGGGGCCATAATCTACAAGGTTGGGGGGGCGGGGGGGGGGGGGACCGCTGGGGGGTGGGGAGGGAGATTCGCTTCCTAGGGGGGGGGGGGGGACGGGGGGGACTGGGAGGGGGACCTGGGGGGGACTGGTAGCGGGACTGGGGGGGGGGACTGGGGTGGGGGGGGTGGGAGGGGGAGGGGGAGGGGGGACTTTTTCGGCCTACTGAGAGGCCCTAATTACAACAAGGGGGGGGGGGGGGGGGGGAGAGGCGGGACTATTCTGCCTACAAGGGGTAACCCTAATCTACAGAGGCCCCTATTCCTTACCTACCAGGGGTGTTGTGGCGCCCTCAAAATACCGCCCGGCCTGGAAGCCGGGGGCCTGAAGCTATATGTCTCCCAAGGCTACCTAGCTAGCTGCTCGGTTGGCTGGGTCGGTTGGTTTGGTAATGCTTTTTAGTACCGCCTCGGGGGCCCCTTTGTACTACTTACCGACTGGGGGAGCCCGCATAATTACCAGGGGGTAATTCCTTCCATTTGGGCCATAAGAAATGGGGAGTTTTACTTGGGGGGACGGGGCCACTCAGTTGGGAAACTGATAAAAAAAGGGAGGTGTCTCCGTTGTTTGTGTTGTAAAATACTACAGGGAGAGTGGTGAGGACGAGGAATGTCATCATGGAGGGTCTGCCAACCGAATAGAGGAGAAAGAGTAATCGTGAACGACTCTCAGACAAGACGTCACCTGAGAGCGCTAAATGTAAGTAAACTATTTGCAGAGCACATGTGTACACTGGTTCTACCACTATAGGGTCACTGTATGAGGAATTATTGGTGTTGGTGTGATGGTTATAATCACTCAGCAAGTATGCGTGGTATTATTTAGTATTGTTATGCTCGGAGATATGTGGTGATAGATGTGCGATATTATTTGGTGCTTGTATTGGTTGTTTTGTGATATTGGTCTTGGGTTTACTGATTTAGTCAATAACATTATGGTATGTGACTAGACAGTACTATGGTAGTGATTGGTGGCGGTGATTATTAGGAATTTATATATTGTTGCTTGGCAATAGTGGTCTGGGTATACTGCCTTTGCAGTACATTATAATGGTGACATGTGGAGTATTTGCTGGGACCTTGTATATCCAGCAGAACTAATCAAAAACCATGGCACCAATTTCATTTTTTTTTTCATGTGACCCCCAAATTTTTTTGTGACCCCCCCCAATTTTTTTTTTAATTTTTCTGGTTCGTGGCGATGGTTGTGGGATGGGTGGGGCTCAATTCGTTCAGGGACGGCGGGGTGGGAGAGGGAGGTGGAGGGGGTTGGGTTGGCCGCGGAGGGGGCGGGGGGGGGGGCAGACCGCTCCTGCTATATGGCGGCCCAAAATTTTGATGGCGCCCTGGTGCGCGTCCCCTCTCCCTCGGGCACGGTGCGTGCGCGACTTCTGCAGATTTAATGGCCAGCACACGGTAATTGCTGTTTGCCGGCCGCGACCCCTATATAGGGGCTCCTCATCGGGCAGCTCTGCGCTGGATCTTTAGTGCCCTTATAGCCTACTGAGAAAGCGTTTTCTGCCTCGTCCATGATTCCTGTGTACCGTACCACCTTGCTTCTGTCTTTCGTCCATGAACCTTTGCCACCTGCCCTAACCTACCGCCCGACCCCGACTACAACTCTGCCTGACGATTTTGTACCACGCTTACCCTTGGCCGCCACCGCAAGCAAGTCACGCTAGTGGAGGCGATCTGGGTTGTTTTTTCCCTCACTGCAAAGTCATCCCACTTTGCGGCGGGCTTGTAAAACCGGGTTCTACATAGACTCCGCTCCCTGGCATGGGTTTTCACCATCGCTTGCGGTGGTCCAGCAGATCCACTACCTCTGTGCATTACAATAAGCCACTATGAGATAGCTGGTGCATTTTTAGATTGTCGATGTTTATGCTGTGGAACTTTAATACAGTGATAGTAAATGAGGGTCTCTGGGGCGTGTCCTGACATGGCCGAGTGAGGAAGCAGTTCTGTGAGCTCCTCTGAAGCCCTTCATGTAATCCGGATCCATCGGCCCGCTATCCATGGGGAAATCGTCTAAAAAGACAAAGAAGGCTTCCCTGGCTGATCCTGCACCCTCCCAGGGGGACATCAGTCAGTATTTTGGCAAATACAGCGCCTTAATGGAGACAGAAGATGCCGCCATGGCTACCGCCCAAGATGGCCGCCAGACCCTGGGGTCGGGCCTAGCGCCGGAATCCCTGCAGGACTTGCCATTCACCCGGTCGGGACGCAGGAGAGGGGAAGCGGAGCCTGTCATCCACATTCAAGGCAGGCAGGCGGCTGTGAGTGAGCCCGGCTCCGCTGTTACCCGCGGGGTGTTGGAGAACAACTCCGGCGGCACTGAGTGTCCCAGAAGCCCTGACTCACCTGCGGGGCCAGCGCCCTGGGGGATCCCCTCCCGCCTCCGCCAAAGTCCGGACATCGGGACCTGCGGCGCTGCCGCGAGCACGTCCGTCCTCTCCTTCAGAAGCTGCAGGCTGCACAGCGAGTGGAGCGGCGGAGCACGAGCCGAAGTCGCGTGGTGCCCAAGCCTCAGTCCTGCTGCCAGCTGGCCCGGCGCCAGCTCATCATGCCAGGCAGGAGCCTGGTGCCGCGTCAGGGGGATGTGGACTCATGATCCCTGCAGGTACTTACACTTTAGCACCTGGGTCCCCTTCTCATTCACTCCTGGCGGCCCCTCTAGGACTTGCCCAGCCTGAGTCCCCTTACCCAGCTATCTTTTCAGGGGAGCCTGCATCCATAACTCCACCAGCTAGGATGTGCGTGGACTCTGCTGTGACTCTGGGGCATCTGGGGGATCCTCCTCTGATCTCACCATCACAGGGTTCCAAGGGCATTGTGGCCCAGGCATTCAGTCTACCGCCAGTGCTGTCCAGTTCCCAGCACTCGCCACAGGCCTGTAAAGAACCCACTCACAGGAGGCTTCCATTACCTCCTGGCAATCGAGGTGCACCTCCCCCTGGCCACAGACCCTCCTCGCCCACAGAGATCTGGGCTATGCCGGCAGCGGATGACCCAGTAAGCGGAGTGCCTTCTCATCCCTTGGAGCATGGACTGGGATCCCCTGCCTGGTCTACTGGCTCCTCTTGGGGGGACTATCCACCTCACGTACTTCGACAGGCAACCAGCAGGTCACGGTTCTCCACCGGCCCCGATATTAAGGTCTCGACTGGCGGCTCACCTACCCAATCCTGTGCCAAAAAAATCCCTCTCCTCTACCGCCACTCCTCGCTGCAGCCCGCTGCACGCATCCCTCACTCCCAGGTCACACACCGGGACTCCGTCACCGCTGGCTTGTCTTTCTGGAGATAGCATTGACTCTCCCGGCATGGCCTCTGCTGAGTTAGTCCCCTCTTCCCAGAGAACAGATAAACCAGTCACCTTAGCAGATCTTCGGCTTTTTCTTCAAGACCTTCCCACAAGACAAGACCTCTCATCAATGTCTGCACGGTTGCTGGGCGGGTTCCGGATGGAATTCGTCCAATTTGGCACGGATCTCTCATCATTATCTACTAGAGTGGACTCTCTGCAGCAAGTCCAGGATTCTTCTTCTACTTCTTTGGCTGCCATCCAAGGAGTAGTTCAGCAGTACTCCTCTCAGCTATTCGCTATCCATCCACCTAGACGATGTTGAGAATAGAAGCCGCAGGAATAACCTTAGGATTAGAGGTCTGCCAGAGTCGATACCAACGGCCGAGCTGTACTCTTCAGTCTCCAGAATTTTCTAGAACGTGACCCGAATACTTTCATTGAAATGGATAGGGTGCATAGAGCGCTGCGCCCGCCCAGCAACGACCCTCAACACCCAAGGGACGTTATTCGTCGCATTCATTTTTTTGTGCTCAAAGAGGAGATTCTACGGCGGTCCAGAACACATAGATCCCTGTCATTTAAAGATCACCAATACAGATCTTCCCAGATGTTTCCCGTCACACTCTTGCCCAGCGAGCAATGCTCAAACCTATCCTTGCTGTGCTACGGGAAAGAGACATTCCATACCGATGGGGGTTCCCATTTGCCCTCATCGCCCGGCAGGGCTGGAAATATTTCACACTGCGCTCTCCTGAGGATGTGCCCGCGTTCCTGAGGGGCTTACAAATCTCTGATATCTCGTTGCCGGAGTGTCCTTCCCTTGCCCATCCCAGGAGCAGACCACAGGATGACTCGGACTTATTGCCGACCCCCCGCACTGACCCTGCGAAGCCTCTTCTGCATAGAGCCCGAACCCATAGGCCTCGTAAGCGACAGACCTACCTGATTTCGGACGGTGCCCCTTCTGATGCCCCCCGTGTTGCACCATGAAGGACATTGATACTAGTCTTGTCATCGGGACTTTCTTTTTGTCTTTTTCCTCTCTTTTTTTTTTGAGGTCTCTTCTGAAAGGGTGATTGTTGAGTCCACCTCCCTGGTTGCGCTGTGGGTCACTTTTTTCTCTCCCCATGGTTTTCCCATGAGATATAAGGTTTTTATAATATCCAGTTTAGCTGTTCTTATTCAATTTGGAAGCACACAGGCTGCCCTGGAGCTTGCCTGTCTTACACATTCCCCACATAGGGTTGGGCTTTCCTCCGGACCGCTATCTGGTTTGGTGGCTGCCCTGGTTTTCCTTTAGGATCTCCACTAGTTTATGATGTGGGGGGGCTTTTCCCTCCTGCTTTCTTGTGTTATTTGCTTTGTACTTGTTGTGTGTTGTTTGTCCCCTTCCTCCCCTCCTTCCTTTCCCCCCCCTCCCCACCCCCCGGTGGGGCTTGGAGCGGTGCGCATATCATTGCCGGCTCTCCCATTCTCTTAAATGGGGAATCTTAATATAGTCTCTTATAACGCAAAGGGTCTTAATGCGCCTAATAAACGGGCCCAAATCCTATATCATCTACATCGTCAGAAAACACATATAGCTTGTTTTCAAGAAACACATTTCAAATCTTCTAATGCCCCTGTGATAAGAAAAAAATATTTTACGCAATGGTACTTTGCTAATTTTCCGCATTCCAAAAGTAGGGGTGTAGCCATCGCCATTCATAAATCTCTGTCACATCAGATGGTACAGTGCATAGTAGATGATGAGGCAAGGTACCTAATTTTAATACTTACCATTAATGGACATAGGTTTACGATTGTGAACATTTATGCCCCTAACCAAGGTCAGGTGTCTTTTCTTTTGGAGGTCCTTGAGAAATTGCACACATGCGCGCAGGGCACTGTCCTGTTCTGCAGTGATTTCAATCTCACACTTGATCCAACCTTGGATAACTCCACAGGACGCTCTTCTGCTTCTTACTCAGCGATTAAGAAGGTCAAAAGAGCTTTCTTGCAATTCCAATTAGTGGATGGTTGGCGGCTGCAACACCCATCGGATAGAGATTATACATTTTACTCTACACCGCACGATTCATATAGTCGCATTGATTATGTCCTGCTCCAACACCACGCCCTCCCCTGGTTGAGATCCTCTTCCATAGGAAGTGTTATATGGTCGGATCACGCGCCAGTGTCCATCTCTCTCCACCTCCCCAATATGGCTTCTAAAGCATGGATCTGGAGGTTGAATGAGTCCCTGTTACTGGACACGGTATGCCTGGCAGACTTGAAGCAGACCATCGAGCATTTCCTGGTGGATCATGATTTTGATTCAACCAAACTTATTTTTAAATGGGAAGCCCTCAAATGCGTCCTACGAGGCATTTTGATTAAACACGGCAGTCGTCTTAAGAGGGCCTGTTCGGCTGCCATGGTGAAAGCCCTTCAGAAGGTGGCAGCGTTGGAGGTTCAACATAAACAAGCTCTCTCTAAGAGTGTGCTGCAGGATCTCCTGGTGTCTCGGCTTGAAGTTCGTCGTTTGCTCGAAGCCTCTTGGGACAAGTCTCTTCAGCTCTGCCACAGTAAATTCTATGAATATGGAAATAAAAGTGGACGTCTGTTGGCCAGGGCCACCAGGGAGAAACTGGCATAGTCCTTCATACCTAGCATAAAACAGCACTTGGGTCGTATTGCACATACCACTGAGGAGATAGCTGCTGAGTTTAGCTCCTTTTACTCTAAACTATATAATCTCCCTGCTACCCATCCCTCTCCATCCCAACCTAAGACCAAAGCTCCTTCTTCCTTTCAGGCGCTCCCGTTTGAAGTCATTCAAGTTTTGGAGGAGCCTTTCTATGAAGCGGAGTTGGAGGCTGTTGTTAAGGATCTCCCGAGTGGAAAGAGCCCTGGGCCTGACGGCTTTACAAATGCGTTTTTTAAAACCCTCTTGCCTTTCCTCTCCTCATTTATGCTTAAAACTTTTAATAGTGTGTCGGCCTCCGCCCCTTTTCCTGAGGGTTCCACGTTGGCTCATATTTCGGTTCTTCCTAAAGTAGGGAACGATCCTCAGGCCTGCGGGAGTTATAGGCCCACCTCTCTTTTAAATATTGACCTTAAAATATACTCTAAATTGTTAGCAAATCGTCTGAATCCGTATCTTCCTACCGATTCACCCGGACCAGGTGGGTTTTGTTCCGGGATGAGAGGCCCGGGATAACACCCTCAAGACACTAGATATCATCCAGTATGCCCGGCTGCAGGGGGGGCCCCATGATGGCCCTGTCTCTTGATGCTGAAAAAGCATTTGACAGGATCTCATGGGACTCACTGTCCTCTACTCTTGAACACATAGGACTTGGCCCCAATTTCATAGGGAAAATTCTCGCTCTGTACCAAAACCCTTCCGCTAAGGTTAAGATCAATGGCTCCCTTTCAAGATACATAATGGCACGAGGCAGGGCTGTCCCCTTTCCCCACTATTGTATGTCCTGCTGGACTGGTCTTCCCCCTTCCTCCCCACCCCCCCCCCCCTCCTTTTTTTTTTTACTGCTGTCTGTATGTCTTTGAATTTTATTTTTGTTTTAGTTAGTTTGTTATAGCCTACTTGAGTTCGCATTGATGAGTCATAATATGCCTTGCTTGCTTGTTTTCCCTCCTCCTTTGTCAGGGGGATAATTGTCTTGGCTCCAGATTCTTAGGCAAGGGCTCTGTGAGGCTTTTATGGTAAATATTACATAGCTGGTTTTGTTTTAGTAACTGGTTCCTTCATCAGTTTGTTTGAAGGCTGTGTCCTTTCCCATTCGTATTGTATAATGCTGACTTTATTAGATTATGTTTAATGTTTTCTTGAAAATCTTTAATAAAAATGTATGATTGAAATGTAAATGAGGGTCTCTAATCCTTCAAAGGCCAGATTGCTTTGAGAGACAACGATATTGACTTCTATTGAAGAAAGATCCACTTGGAAGAAGAAGGGCTCAGAGGGACGTTTCAGGTTACTTATTCTTTCCATCACAGAACATAGTTTTGATGAAGACTACATATTTTTTTAGGATGATAAAACATCTCGCCAAGAGTGATAATTGAGAATATTGGAACCAGCTTGATGCAGAACAGTGATCAAATTGAATTTGTAGGAAGTGGTTTCTGTCACGGTTGGGGGTAGAGGATCCTCTGGACCACCGCAAGCAATGGCAATAGCCACGCCAGGAAGCGGAATCTAAGTAGGTCCCGGTTTTCACCAAAGCCCGCCGCAAAGTAGGATGGACTTGCTGCGGCGGGAGTCTACCAGGTCGCTACCCCTGATGTGACTTGCTTGCGGAGGCAGCCGAGGTGTAGCGTCGTACAAAATCGGAAGGCAGGCTCGTAGTCGGGGACAGGCAGGATGGTCAGGGCAGGCAGCAAGGTTCGTGGTCTTGGACAGGGAGGAAGGTCAGGGCAGGCGGCAAGATACGTGGTCGAGGGACGGAGGCAAACGGTACGGTACACGGTAATCAGAACAAGACTTCAGGAATGCTTTCACAATAGGCAATGGGCACTAAAGATCCGGCAAGGCCATCAGGAAGAGCCAGGTGTAAATAAGGGCAGCGGCCGGCAATACCCAATTACCGGTGCGCTGGCCCTTTAAATTTAAAAGAGTAGGCACGCGCGCTCTAGGGAGCGGGGACACGCGCGTCAGGAGACAGGAGCAGCAGCGGGAGCGTGGCTGGGTAAGTGAGCCGGGACTCGGCCAGCAGGACAAGCGCGTCCGCCGCCCGACATGTGGGCAGCGGCGCCGCTAGACTGGGGGACACAGGTGAGCCTCCGACCCCGGTTGAGGGTCGCAGGGGCACCCGTGACAGTACCCCCCCTTTGGCCTCCCCCTCTTTCTAGCCTGAAGGAATCTCTGAACAATACTCCGGTCCAGAATATTGTCCTCTGGTTCCCAGGACCTCCCCTAAGGGCCGGAACCCCTTCCTGTCGATGAGGAAAAACAACTTTCCTCTGACCGTCTTCATATCCAGAACCTCTTTAACAGTAAAGACGTTGGAGGCGTCGGCCTCAGGGATAGGGGAAGCAGGTTCCCACGAAAAGCAATTTAGGATTACCGGTTTCAGAAGAGAGACCTGGAAGGAGTTCGGGACCCGCATCGTAGGCGGAAGACGAAGCTTATAAGCCACTGGGTTTATTCGCTTCAGCACCTCGAATGGACCCAAGAATTGAGGACCAAGCTTGTAGCTGGGGACCTTGAGGCGGACGTACCTAGCAGACAATCATACTTTGTCTCGTGGAGAGAAAATTGGGGGAGGTCTTCGTCTCCTGTCAGCTTGAATCTTAGTATGGGCGGAAGCCCGGAGTAGAGATTGGCGTGTCTGTCTCCAGACGGATGTTAGGTCCTGGACCAGCTCCTCCACAGCAGGGACCTCGGAGGGCAACGAGAGGGGGAGGGGCGGGTATGTCGCCCATAGACAATGAAGAAGGGGGCGGCACCAGGAGATTCCGAATCTAGTTGTAGGAAAACTCTGCCCAGGGTAAGAAATTAGACCAATCGTCCTGACGCGCAGAGACAATGTGACGCAGGTAGCAGCCCAGTGTCTGGTTAACCCTCTCCCCCTGTCCATTGGACTGGGGATGGTAGGCCGAAGAGAAGTCTAATTTCACTTGGAGTTGCGTACATAGGGAGCGCCAGAACCTAGAAATAAATTGGACCCCCCGATCCGAAACTATGTGTTGTGAAGCCCATGCAGCCAGAAGACGTGGTGAAAAAACAGGCTGGCGAGGCGCGGAGCAGAGGGTAGCCAGTCAGAGGGGTAAAGGGAGACATTGTGGCGAACCGATCCGTAATCACACAGATAACGGTATTTCCAGAAGAAGGAGGGAGATCGGTGACAAAGTCCATAGCCACATGAGTCCAAGGACAGCTGGGGATCGGCAGTGGCTGAAGCAGACCAGCTGGCTTGTTACGGGCACAGGAGACGCAGGATTCGACGAAGTCCCAAACATCTTGTGCCAGGCCGGGCCACCAATAGAAATGAGAGATGAGGGAGCAAGACTTCTGCACTCCTGGATGCCCAGCCATATGAGAACAGTGACCCCACGACAATATCCTCTTCCGCAATGCCGGACGAACGTAAGCCTTTCCAGGCAGAATTCGTCGTAGGTCTACGGGCGCAGCAGAGATAAGCCGTTCCGGAGGGAAAATGTGGCGTGGAGCAGGTTCGTCCACAATAACATCAGAGGCACAGGCGTCGGCCTTGACATTTTTCTCTGCGGGGCGGAAATGGATCAGAAAGTTGAACCGGGAGAAGAAGAGGGTCCATCGATCTTGACGTGGATTCAGCCGCTGGGCTGGAGGTAGAGAAGGTTTTTATGATCGGTGTAGATGTTGACCGGATGACGGGCTCCCTCCAAGAGATAGCGCCATTCCTCCAAGGCTAGCTTGATGGCCAGTAGTTCCCGATCGCCAATGGAGTAGTTCCTCTCTGTGGCAGAAAAGTTTTTGGAAAAAAACTCTCATGTGAGGGTCTTGCCTATGGGTCCTTTTTGCAGAAGAACCGCCCCGGCCCCCACTGAGGATGCGTCCACCTCCAGAAAGAACAGTCTCTCTGTATCAGGCCGGGAGAGTACGGGTGCAGAGGCAAAGGCCGACTTCAGCTTAGAAAAGGTCTCCTCTGCCGCTGGCGGACAGAGCTTCGGATTGGCATTTTTCTTGGTTAACGCCACTATAGGTGACACCAGCGAGGAAAAATGTGGTATGAACTGCCTATAGTAATTGACGAAACCTAGGAACCTTTGTATGGCTCGAAGACCCACAGGTTGTGGCCACTGTAGGATGGCGGACAACTTCGCGGGGTCCATCTGCAGGCCCTTGTCAGAAATTACGTAGTCGAGGAAGACTTTTCTGGTGGAACTGGCATTTTTCGATCTTGGCATAGAGGCGGTTGGCCCTTAGACGCCTGAGGACCTGTCGTATGTGCACTTGATGGGACACCAGAGAACACCAGAATGTCATCCAGATAGACGACTACGCATGTGTACAAGAGATCCCGGAATATGTCGTTGACAAATACTTGAAAGACGGCAGGTGCATTGCAGAGACCGTCGGGCATGACGAGGTACTCGAAGTGCCCGTCGCAGGTATTGAAGGCGGTCTTCCATTCGTCCCCTTCACGTATCCGGATGAGGTTGTAAGCCCCATGCAAGTCAAAATTGGTGAATATCTTGGCCCCCCGGAGCCGGTCAAAGAGTTCCGTAATCAAGGGTAATGGGTAGCGTTTTTTTACGGTAATTTTATTGAGGCCCCTATAATCGATACATGGATGTAGAGATCCATCCTTCTTTGTCATGAAAAAGAACCCGGCTCCAGCCGGAGAGGAGGACTTACGAATAACCCCCTTCTGGATATTCTCCTTGATGTAGGTGGACATAGCCAAGGTCTCAGGCACTGACAGAGGGTAAACCCTGCCCCATGGAGGAGATGTTCTGGGCAGAAGGTCAATAGGGCAGTCATAGGGGCGATGAGGAAGCAAGGTCTCGGATTGATTCTCGGAGAAGACATCAGCAAACTCTTGATACGGAGTGGGAATGCCCGCCAGAGGCTTAGACGGTACTGGAGAAGCGGTAAGCATCGGGCGAGGTGCCACCAAACAGCGAGACCGACATTCTGGTCCCCAACGCAAGACTTCGCCCGTCTGCCAGTTGAGCACAGGAGCATGGCGCTGCAGCCACGGAAGCCCCAGAAGGATGGACGAGTAAGACCGAGGTAGCACATAGAACCTAAGTCTCTCCTTATGTAGTGCCCCCACTTGAAGGAACAGAAGCTCAGTGCGGTACCGGACTGGATTGCTGAGGATCTCCCCAATGACAGAGGAGATGATCAGAGGTTTCTCCAGGCGGACCACGGGGAGGTTATGCTGAGACCAGGGTAGCGTCCAAGAAATTTCCAGCCGACCCAGAGTCCAAGAAGGCTGAGGCTTGAAAGTGGGTGCCCGGCCCAGTGCCAAGTAGAACGGGTATGGTCAAACGAGGAGAGGCCTTGCTCTCACCTAGGAACGCCTCTCCCATGTACCCTAGGTGCGTGTGTTTCCCGAACGCTGAGGACGAAGGGGGCAGCCCCAGCGGAAAAGTTCAGGGCTGGCACAATAGAGGCACAAGTTTTCTTCTTGGCGCCGGGTCAGCTCCTGTGGAGTCAAGTGAGCTTTGTCCACTTGCATGGGTTCCTCAGTAGCAAGCAGGGAGGACAACTGTGGCGGCCTCTGGAATACAGGAGCTAGGCGGGGAAACCGACGACCCCTGGCAGGTTCGCGTTCCTGGCGTCGCTCTTCTCGCCGTTCAGAAAAACGGATATCGATCCAAGTGGCCAAAGAGATTAGGTCACTCAAGGAGGAAGGCGGATCACGGGTAGATAAGGCATCCTTGATCGGGCTGGAGAGTCCTTTCTTGAAGATGGCGGCTAAGGTCGCATCATTCCATGACAGTTCCGAGTTCAGGGTGCGGAACTGTACCGCGTAATCACCCACCGAGGAGTCGCCTTGATGCAGATTTAGTAAGGCGGTTTCAGAGAAGAGGCTCGGGCGGGTTCCTCAACACACTGCGGAACTCGGTGAGGAAGACGGCGAGGGTCGCCGTGATTGGATCATCTCTGTCCACAGAGGGGTAGCCCAGGCCAGGGCTTTCCCGGAAAGAAGGCTGACCACAAATGCGACCTTTGACCTTGCCGTAGGGAATTAGTTCCCCATTAACTCGATGTGCAGGGAATATTGGGTGATGAAGCCCCTGCAAGTCTTCGAGTCCCCATCGAACTTAGACGGCATAGACAGACGAAGCCTTGGACCAGCAGCCAGTGTGGAAGCCGAAGGTGCAGCGGAAGCCACGGGAGTGGGTCGTTGCTGCTGGGTGGCCAGGCACTGTTGCATCATGGCGGAGAGGTGGCTGAGTTGCTGGGCCTGCTGAGCAATCTGCTGGGATTGCTACGCCACGATGGTGGTTAGATCAGCGACACTGGGCAGAGGCACCTTGGCGGGATCCATTGCCGGATCTTACTGTCACGGTTGGAGGTAGTGGATCCTCTGGACCACCGCAAGCGATGGCAATAGCCACACCAGGGAGCGGAATCTAAGTATGTTCCGGTTTTCATCAGAGCCCGCCGCAAAGCGGAATGGACTTGCTGCGGCGGGAGTCTACCAGGTCGCTACCTCTGATGTGACTTGCTTGCGGAGGCAGCCGGGGTGTAGCGTGGTACAAAATCGGAAGGCAGGCTCGTAGTCGGGGACAGGCAGCACTGTCAGGGCAGGCGTCAAGATTCATCTAAATGGGGAGGGTGCAGCTGTATTGGGGAACAAAATGGCCAGGAAGTTGGAGGAATATTAAAATTAGGGACTAGGGGGGAGGGTAACAACAAAGATAGCATGCAAGATAGTGATGATAGAGAGTTGGGAAATAGGAATAAAACAGGGGGTGGAGTGGAGGGAGGGGTGTAGCAATAGTTAAAAAGATCAGGGAGAAAGGAATAAAAAAGTGAAAAATCTCTAAATTGCATGCTGACCAATGCCAGGAGTCTGACCAACAAAATAAATGAACTAGAATTTCTAATAGCTGAAGAAAAATATGACATAATGGGGATAACTGAGACATGGCTGGACGAGAGCTACGACTGGGCGGTTAACTTAGAAATAATAAAAACCCAATGTGGATCAACAGGGATGTAAAAGAGGCAATAATAAACAAAAAGAAAGCGTTTCACCTACTAAAACAGGAGGGCAATGAAGAGGCACTAAGAAGCTATAGGAAAAAATAAAGTGTGTAAAATAAAGATAAATGTTAGCTGGAAACGGAAAGACATATTGCTATAGAAAGTAAAACTAACCCCAAAATATTTTTTAACTATATAAATAGTAAAAAGATTAAAACAGAAAATGTAGGCCCTTTGAAAAATACTGAGGGAGAGACAGTAGAGGGCGAGGAGAAAAAAGCAAACCTATTAAACATTTTTTTCTCCACTGTATTTACCGAGGAGGATGAGCTTCCAGTTGAACAGAGGGATGAGGTAAACTCCAACGTAAAAGTTTCTTGTCTAATCCAGGAAGAAGTGCAGCTCCGCCTCAGGAAGATTAAAATAGACAAATCCCCAGGTCCAGATGGCATACAGCCACGTGTCCTAAGAGAGTTAAGTGATGTCATAGATAGGCCCCTATTCTTAATATTTATGGACTGTCTAATAACGGGGTATGTCCCAAAGGATTTTCGCATAGCAAATGTGGGCAATATTCAAAAGGGGTCAAAAAGTGATCCAGAAACTATAGGCCGGTAAGCTTAACCTCTGTTGTAGGTAAAATGTTTGAAGGTTTTCTCAGAGATGCTATCCTGGAGTATCTTACTGAAAATAAATGTGCCATTCCAGCATGGGTTTATGAAGGATCGGTCCTGTTAGACTAATCTCATCAGTTTCTATGAGGAAGTCAGTGCTAGACTGGATTGGGGTTAGGCATTGGATGTCATATATCTAGATTTTTCTAAAGCATTTGATACGGTGCCACATAAAAGGTTGGTAAATAAAATGAGAATGCTTGTACTGGGGGAAAATGTGTGCAAGTGGGTAAGCAACTGGCTCACTGATAGAAAACAAAGGGTAGTAATTAACGGTATATACTCGGACTGGATCGATGTTACTAATGGGGTACCACAAGGGTCGGTATTCGGCTCTATCCTCTTTAACATTTTCATTCTCTTTTACACAGGGATTACACAGTAGAATATCGATCTTTGCAGACGATACTATGCTCCTTAAAGTAATCAACACAATAGAGGATAATGTGTTATTACAAAGGGATCTGGATAAGTCTGAAGACGCGGTGATCCAGGGGAGAGGACTGCTGTCCCTGATAGCAGAGCATCTCCCCTCGATGCCCAGGGAGGCAGCGATGCCCCCCCCGCATCAGCGATCGCTGTGATTGGCTGTTGAAATCGGAACAGCCAATCACGGCAATATACAGTGTAAATCCAATAGCTGCGCCTGCAGGCGCAGCGATCGGCGATGATTGGTGCTGTATGACACAGCACCAATCATCAGTGAGTAGTGTGGGGGCGTTTGTGGTGGTACCAACACCCCCAGCGCTGCGATTGGCCCATCGGTCCCGATCGGCCAATCGCAGCGCATGTCTGCCATTTAAACTACGAGCACCGCTCTGCGCCGCCATTCCGGTTCGGAACAGCGATAAGAGCGGTGCCCGTTACTGCCCGATCTTTTGCCCGCGTCTTACATTGGTGGTCCAGTGGTTCGGGTGCCCCCCGATCATTGCGCTCTTCAGCGAGCTCCTCTCCGCTCGGTGCCTCCTGCCGTCTGAGCTTTGGTGGTGTTAGTGGTGTAGGCTACCTGTTCTTTTGGGACTTCACGGGAGACACAGGCAGCCTAGCTGAGCATCCTTCCCCTGCAAGGTGAAGATTGATTTTTATCACTGATAAGCTTTTTTTTTTCGCAGGGCTTTTTTTCATTTTTTTTTTCATTTTTTTAAAATTTTTGTAATATTTGTTTTTTTTACCCACGGTTGCGCCGATACTTGTGCAACCATGCTGACTAGTGATGCATCACTAGTCAGCGTTTGTTAATTTTTTTCCTGTTTTTTTTTCTTCTGTGGCCGCTGATCAGTGATGTTTATCACTGTTCAGCGTTCACGCTCAGTTGTTGGCACAGGGTTACCTGCTGCCTCTGAGCGCTGGTCAGTGACGCATATCACTGACCAGCACCTGTACTCCATTATGTGCGCATTTTTTTTGGGGGGGGTAGAAAAAAGTTTTTAGTGATAGGTAAACGGACGTTTAGGTTAGGTAGTAGCGTAGAGGTAGTGACATCCGTATAGTTCGAAAACATTTTTTTTCTAATTAGAAGTGTATAAAAAAAATTAGCTAGTTTTTCAAGAATTTTTTTACCGTTAGTGTTAGGGTAGTATTTTTTACTGACGGACGTTCAGCAGTCTTAATTTTTTTGCTGACGTTCAATCACTAATTTTTCTGTTTTGTAAAATAAATAGTACTATTATGTACTATTGATTTTTTTTTTTCTAAATCACGTTCTATTAGCCTAATTTTGCAGCAACGGACGTGTAGTATATTATTTTACTAACGCCGTTTGCTGATTTTTTTTATTTTTTTTTTAACCACGGTTGCACCAATACTTGCGCAACCGCTCTGACTAGTGATGCATCACTAGTCAGCGTCTGTTATTTTTTTTTTCTGCGACCGCTTATCAGTGACATTTATCACTGATCAGCGTTCATGCTCAGTTGTTGGCACAGGGTTACCTGCTGCCTCTGAGTGCTGGTCAGTGACGCATATCACTGACCAGCACCTGCATTCATTGGGTGCGCATTTTTTATTTTTTAGTTATAGTTAGAAAAAAATATTTTTTCTAGTTAGAAGTTTATAAAAAAAATTTTGCTAGTTTTTCTAGATTTTTTTTGTGCTAGGGTAGTATTTTTTTTAAACGACGTTCAGCAGTTTTAAATTTTTTTTGCTGACGTTCTTTAGTAATTTTTTTTTGTACTAAAAATTTTTCGACTATTTTTTTTTAAAGCAAACAATGTGAAGGGTATATTTTTTTTTACTAACGCTCTTTTTGTTGATTTTTTTTTTTTGTTCTTTTTCTTTTTTTTTTCCAACAAAAAAAATGTATTGGCCTCACAGTGTCAAAGCACTTACATAAAAAACCCCCATTGTCAGAATATTTTTTACACATACACGTGTTTAAGCACAACATACACCCCCTGGCATAGTTTTGTACACATACACGTGTATAATCACTCACATTTCACACGCCCCGTAATTTTTCAAGCCCCCAAATAACAATGTCGCAGTATTCCCAGAGACGCTACTCCGCAGAGGAGGCGTACGCTATCCTGGCCGAGGACAGCGAGTCCGTCAGGATTCGACGAGATTTACTGGGTTCGTCTTGTCCGAATCATCCGAGTCCTGCTCCGCTGATGAGGGTCCCTCCCGTAGACGCCCCCGTAGGTCTGAAGAGGTGACCCCCCCCAAAGTAGTAACCCCATACGGACTCCCGCCCCAGAAAATTACCAGCCACAAATCCCCTGATTTTTGGCCCACCCCAGGAGTCGTATTGACACACGGGCCTCACTGAATTGTTTTTTTTAAAGTCTTTTTCTCTGAGGATCTGGTAGATGTCATGGTGGAAACAGACCACTTTCTATGCCCGTAGTTTTGGCGCTGAACCCCACGTCCTCATTTCTGCAGGTGGACCCCCGGAAACACTGCAGAGATATGGCATTTTGGGGCCTTATTCTGCAAATGGGCATAGTGAAAAAGCCCAAGGCCGGCAGTTTTGGGAGTACTGATATCTTTTACAGTACTCCTTTTACCGCCATGCCATGTCCCGTACCGCTTTGAACAAATTCAAAGATTTTGGCACTACACGGATAACTCACTGTGCCCCCCCGTGACGACCCCCTTATGCCCGGGCTTATATAAAGTTCGGCCTGTTATCACCCATATCAGCGCAGAATTTTCAGCGGTCTATACCCCTGAGAAATTTATTTGTGTAGACGAGTCCCTCCTACACTTCAAGGGCAGGCTCAAATTTCGCCAGTACCTACCCAGCAAAAGAGCGCGGTACGGGATAAAAATGTATAAGTTGTGCGAGAGTACTTCCGAATACACCCACAACTTCCGGATTTACGAAGGGAAGGACAGCCAAATTGTTGCCCCTGAATGCCCCCCTTCCCTAAAAAATTAGTGGGAAAATAGTGTGGGATTTGGTGAAACCCACTGCTGGATAAAGGTTACCACCTGTACGTGGATAACTTTTACACCAGCAATCCACTTTTTAAGTCCCTCAGCTGCAGACGTACAGTGGCCTGCGGCACAATGCGCAAGAACCAGAGGGGACTCCCCAAAACCCTTTGTTACGCAATTGCTCCCAAGGGAAAGAAAGCGGGTCCCATCCAGGGGTTTGACCTGCTTCTGGTCAAATACAAGGATAAGAGGGACGTCCTTGTATTGACCACATGTCCCCGGCCCCAGCACTACCCTGTCCCTGTCCGAGGTTCCAGTATTTACAGTCGCCCACAAACCCGACTGTATTTCTGGATTACAATCGTTACATGGGAGGGGTAGACCTGTCGGACCAGGTGCTGAAGCCGTACAGTGCCGCACGGAAGACCAAGGTGTGGTAAAAAAAGCTGGCTGTGCCCATTGTGCAAATGGCGATGTACAACGCTTTTGTTCTTTCGTTGTACAGGCCAGCAGGGACGTTTTTACCTTCCAAGAGAAGGTAATAAAGGCGCTTGTTTTTGGGGAAAACCGGGGTGAGGGCCTCACCACTTCTGGTTCTGACGTCTCCCATATTGTACCCGGTCAGCATTTCCCAATGAATCCCCCCCACTAGCAAAAAAGGGTAGGACACAAAAAAAATGCAGAGTTTGCTACAAAAGGGGAATCCGAAAAGATACATCCTACCATTGTGAAACCTGCCCTGATAAGCCCGGCCTCTGCATAAAAGAATGCTTCACACTGTACCACACATCCATGGATTTCTAGTTTAAGCTTTCTTTTATCCTTTTTTTGTGTCTGCACCGTTCCCTGAGCACCAAATCTTTCATAGGTTTTATTGTGCGGTAAATGGCACGTCTGGAAAAATGTCAGTTTGCATTTTTGCCTTTGTAACGCAAAATTTAATGTGTGAAACTAATTTTATGAAAACCCTGCCTGTTAAAAATTTTAATTATACCCTTAAAAATTTTTCCCCTTGAGGGGTGTAAGTTCCAAAATGGGGTCACTTTTGGGTTTTTTTATAATTTCTTCACATTCCAGCATGTGCAATTGTCAGGACATACTGTGTAATTACGCAAAATAGGCCTGTCATGCGCAAATTGCTATGTTCTCTCCATGGCGTGTTTCAGGGGGGCAGCCAAATTCTAGGGTGACATATGGGGTGCCCTAGAACGGGGAGACATGTCAGAAAATTGGGAATCAAATTTTTTCAATTTTGCAAAAGGGCGTGTTGCTGTTATTGTCCCCGTTAGATGGCGAATTACGCATAAACGTCGTTTGCATTTTTTGCCTTTCTAATGCATATTTAATGTGGGTAAAATTAATTTTATGAAACACCCGTCTGTTCAAAATTTAAAATTTACACCCCTTTAAATATTCCTTGAGGGTGTACGTTCTAAAGTGAGGTCACTTTTGGGTTTTTATCATTTTTTTCACATCACAGCATGTACAATTGTCGGGAAACATGCTGTGTTTTTTAGCAAAATAGGCCTGTCATGCGCATATTGCTATGTTTCTCTCCAGGCGTGTTTCAGGGGGCAGCCAATTCTAGGGTGACATGTGGGGTGTCCCTAGAACGGGGAGATATGGCAGAAAATTGGGAATCTAATTTTTCAATTTTGCGCAAGGCGTGTCGCTGTTATTGTGCAGTTAGATGGCGAATTACGCATAAACGTCAGTTTGCATTTTTGCCTTTCTAATGCATAGTAATGTCTGTGAATTAATTTTATAAAACACCCGTCTGTTCAAAATTTGAATTACACCCCTTAAAGAGTCCTTGAGGGGTGTACGTTCTAAAGTGGGGTCACTTTTGGGTTTTTTATCTTTTTTTCACATCACAGCATTTACAATTGTCAGGACATGCTGTGTATTTCAGCAAAATAGGCCTGTCATGCGCATAATTGCTATGTTCTCTCCATGGCGTGTTTCAGGGGGGCAGCCAAATTCTAGGGTGACATGTGGGGTGTCTCTAGAAGGGGAGACATGGCGAAAAATTGGAATCTAATTTTTCAATTTTGCGAAAGGCGGTGTCCTGTTATTTGTGGCAGTTAGATGGCGAATTACGCATAAAGTCAGTTTGCCTTTTTTTGCCTTTCAAATGCATAGTAATGTCTGTGAATTAATTTTAAAAACACCCGTCTGTTCAAAATTTGAATTACACCCTTAAAATATTCCTTGGGGGGTTTGGGTAGTTCTAAAGTGGGGTCACTTTTGGGTGTTTTTATATTTTTTTTTCACATCACGCATTACAATTGTCAGGACATGCTGTGTATTTCAGAAAAATAGGCCTGTCATGCGCATAATTGCTATGTTCTCTCCATGGCGTGTTTCAGGGGGCAGCCAAATTCTAGGGTGACTTTGTGGGGTGTCCTAGAATGGGGAGAATGGCAGGAAAATTGGGAATTAATTTTTCAATTTTGGCAAGGGCTGTCGCTGTTATTTAGTTTATGGAATTTAAAACAGTAATTTGTTTTTTTCCTTTTTCTAAATGCAATTAATTATAAAAAACACCCTTGGGTCAAAATTGAATTTTCCCCCTTAAAATATTCCCTTGGGGGGTGGTAGTTTAAATGGGTCAATTTTGGGAATTTTTTTTCACTTTTCACAGCTGAAAAAAAATTTGAGAACATTTGTATTAAATCAAAAAATGCTTTAAAAATTAAACATATTGCAAATTTTGCTTCCCTTTTCTTTTAGGGGCAGCCCCAAATTCTGGGTTAAATAGGGAATGTACTTTAGAACGGGGAGCGGACAGGGCAGAGACCTGGATTTTAATTGTTCCTTTTCTTTACAACCGGATTCCCGAAATTTCTGTGAAAAACCTGTGGGGCCAAAGGACGCTATACCCTAGATGAATTCATTGAGGGTTTAGTTTCCAAAATGGGTCAATTTTGGGTATTTTTTTCCGTTCTGGGAAATTGGGGGGTCTAAAAATGCAACATGAGGGCCTCCAGCCAATCCAGCTTATTTTGCACTCCCCAAAACCAAAAAGGCTTCCCTTTCCCTTTAAGACTCACCACGTGCCCCGTATATGTTTTTTTGACCACTTATGGGGTATTGCCTTACTCAAAGAAATTGGGCCAACAGGTTTTGTGGTGCTTTTTCACCTCCTTTTTTTGTGAAAATGAAAAAATTTAAAATTAATAGTGCAATTTTCTGAAAATTTTTTTTTTTCATTTTCACAACCGGATTTTCCAGAAAGTTCTGTGAAAAACCTGTGGGGTCAAAAGACACGCTTTACCCTAGAAGAATTCATTGAGGGGTGTTTGTTTCCAAAAACGGGGGCAATTTGGGGTATTTTTTTCCGTTCTGGAACTTGGGGGGTTTTACATGCAAAAATGAGGGCCTCCAGCCAAAACAGCTTATTTTGCACTCCCAAAGCCAATTAGCCTCCTTCCCTTCTAAGACTCACCACGTGCCCTGTATATGTTTTATGGACCAAAATATGGGGTAGTGCCTTACTCAGAAGAAATTGGGCAACAGGTTTCGGGGTGCTTTTTCTCCTGCTTTTTTTGTGAAAATGAAAAATTGTAGATTAATAGTGAAATTTTAAATTTTCACAACAGTATTCCAGAATTTTCTGTGAAAAAAATGTGGGGTCAAATGGCACGCTATACCCCTAGATGAATTCATTGAGGGGTGTAGTTTCCAAAAGGGGGTCAAATTTGGGTATTTTTTACCCGACTGAAACTTGGGGGGGGGGGGGGGCTCAAATGCAACATGAAAGGGCCCCCAGCCAATCCCGTTTAAATTTTTCAAATCCCAAAGCCCAAAAAGGCTCCTTCCCTTCCCAAGACTCACCACCCTGCCCCGTTTGTTTTTGACCCCAAAATGGGGTATTGCCTTTCTCGAAGAAATTGGGCACAGGTTTTGGGTGTTTTCCCCCCTTTTTTTGTGAAAAAGAAAAATTTTAGATTAATAGTGCAATTTTCTGGAAAAATTAATTTTTTTATTTAAAAACCGGATTCCAGAAAATTCTGTGAAAAACCTGTGGGGTCAAAAGGCACGCTTGACCCCTAGAAGACTTCATTGAGGGGTGTTGTTTCCAAAATGGGGTCAATTTTGGGTATTTTTTTCCGTTCTGGAACTTGGGGGGGTCTACAAATGCAACTGAGGGCCTCCAGCAATCCGCTTATTTGCACTCCAAGCCAAATAGCGCTCCTTCCACTTCTAAACTCACCACGTGCCCGTATTTGTTTTTGAACCCCATATGGGGTATTGCCTTATCAGAAGAAATTGTGCAACAATTTTGGGGGTGCTTTTTCTCCTCTTTTTTGGGGAAAATGAAAAATTTTAGATTAATAGTGCAATTTTCTGGAAAAAAATTTTTAAATTTTTCATTTTCACAACCGGATTCCAGAAAGTTCTTGAAAAAACTGTGGGGTCAAAGCACGCTATACCCCCAGAGAATTCTTTTAGGGGTTTTTAGTTTCCAAAATGGGGTCAATTTTGGGTTATTTTTTCCGTTCTGGAACTTGGGGGGTTTTAAAAAATGCAACATGAGGCCTCCAGCCAATCCAGCTTATTTTTGCACTCCCAAACCAAATTTGCGCTCCTTCCCCTTTAAGACTCACCACGTGCCGTTATATGTTTTATGACATTATGGGGTATTGCCTTACTCGAAAAAAATTGGGCAACAGGTTTGGGGTGCTTTTTCTCCTCCCTTTTTTTGTAAAAATGAAAAATTTAGATTAATAGTGTAAAAATTTTCATTTTCACAAACCGGATTCCAGAAAGTTCTGTGAAAACCTGTGGGGTCAAATGGCAGCTATACCTAGATGAATTCATTGAGGGGTGTAGTTTCCAAAATGGGTTCAATTTTGGGTATTTTTTTTTCCCTTCTGGACTTGGGGGGGTCTACAAATGCAACATGAGGGCTTTCCCGCCATCCAGTTTATTTTGCACTTCCAAAGCCAAATAGCACTCCTTCCCTTCTAAGACTCACCACGTGCCCCGTTGTTTTTTGACCCCATATGGGTATTTTCCTTACTCAAAGAAATTGGGCGACAGGTTTTGGGGTGTTTTTTCCCTCCTTTTTTTTTGAAAAGGAAAAATTACAGATTTTAATAGTGCAATTTTCTGGAAAAAAATTTTTAATTTTTTATTTTTTCAAACCGGATTCAGAAATTTTTGTGAAAAAAACCCGTGGGGTCAAAAGGCACGCTATACCCCCAGATGAATTCATTGAGGGGTGTGTAGTTTCCAAATGGGGTCAATTTTGGGTATTTTTCCCCGTTCTGGAAACTTGGGGGGTCTACAAATGAACATTTAGCCCCCAGGCCCAATCCAGTTATTTTGCACTCCCAAAGCCAAATAGCCTCCCTTCCTTCTAAGACTCACCACGTGACCCGTATATATTTTTTGACCACATATGGGGTATTGTCTAACTCGAAAGAAATTGGGCAACAGGTTTTGGGGTGATTTTTCCACTCTTTTTTTTTGAGAAAATGAAAAATGTAAGATTAATAGTGCAATTTTCTGGAAAAATTTTCATTTTTCATTTTCACAACCGGATTCCAGAAAGTCTTGAAAAAAACCCTTTTGGGGGCTAAAGGGACGCTATACCCCTAATGAATTCATTGAGGGTGTTTTGTAGTTTCCAAAAAGGGGTCAATTTTGGGTATTTTTTTCCGTTCTGGAACTTGGGGCTACAAATGCAACATGAAGGGGCCCCCAGCCAAAACCAGCTTATTTTTGCACTCCCAAACCCCAAAAACCCCTCCTTCCCTTCTAAGACTCACCACGTGCCCCGTATATGTTTTATGACCACATATGGGGTTTTTGCCTTACTTGGGAAAAAATTGGGCAAACAGGTTTTTGGGGGGCTTTTTCCCCTCCTTTTTTGTAAAAAAGGAAAAAAATTTTAGTTTTAAAATGCAATTTTTTTGGAAAAAATTTTCATTTTTCATTTTTACAACCGGATTCCCGAAATTTTTGTGAAAAACCTGTGGGGTCAAAAGGCACCTTACCCCTAGATGAATTCAATTTAGGTGTGTAGTTTCCAAAAAAGGGGTAATTTTGGGTATTTTTACGTTCTGGAACTTGGGGGGGGGGGGTGGACAAATGCAACATGAGGGCCTCCCGCCAATCCAGTTATTTTGCATCCCAAAGCCAAATAGCCTCCTTCCCTTCTAAGACTCACCCCTTTTCCCGTATTGTTTTTGACCACATATGGGGTATTGCCTTACTTTGGAAGAATTTGGGGAACAGGTTTTTGGGGTGCTTTTTCCCTCCTTTTTTGTAAAATGAAAAATTTCGATTAAATGTGCAAATTTTCTGGAAATAAATTTTATTTTTCATTTTCAACAACCGGGTTCCAGAAAGTTCTGTGAAAAACTGTGGGGTCATAAGGCACGCTATACCCCTTTGATGAATTCATGAGGGGGGTTGTAGTTCCCAAAATGGGTAAGTTTGGGTTATTTTTTTCGTTCTGGAACTTGGGGGGTCTACAAATGCAACATGAGGGCCTCAGCCAATCCATTTATTTTGCATCCCCAAAAACAAATAGCCTCTTCCTTCTAGACCCAAAAGTTGCCTTTTTTTTGACCACATATGGGGTATTGTTAAAACCTAAAGAAATTGGCAAAGGTTTTGGGTCTTTTTTCCTCTTTTTTGTTAAAAAGAAAAATTTGTTAAAAATGAATTTTTGGGAAAAATTTTAAATTTTTTATTTCAACATTCCAAAATTTTCTGTGAAAACTGTGGGGTCAAACATCTAACCCCTTGATGAATTCTTGAGGGGTGTATTTTTCCAAAAGGGGTCAATTTTGGGGTTTTTTTTGTTTTTAGAACCCCTTGGGTCAAAAATGAATGTGGGTTTAAATTCATTTAAATGATGCCCCCCAAAAAACCAAAAAAAGGTCCTTCCCCTTTTAAATCCAGGCCTGTTGGTTTTTAAACATATGGGAATTGTTATTTTAGAAACAACAGGTTTGGGGCTTTTTCTTTTTTTTGTGAAAATAAAAAAATTTAGATTAAATTTAATTTCTGGAAAAAAAATAATTTTTAATTTTCCCCCTTTTTAATTTCCCTTAAAAACCTGGGTTAACCCCGCTAACTTTTAAAACCTTGATGGGGTGTTTGTTTCTAATGGTGTGATTTTGGGGGGTTTTTTTTTCCCCTTCTTGGAACTTGGGGGGACTAAAAAATTTTGGAATTTTTGAGGAAAAATTGCTTATTTTTGCCTCCCAAACCAAAAAGTTTTTTAAAAAAATTTCCCCAAAACGGAAGCCCCTATTAATGTTTTATACACTATTTTGTGTAGTATTACTATCTGTCTTAGATGGAGAAATTTTTGAAGTTTGAAAATGGCAAATTTTTCCAAAATTTCACAATGTTTTGACATTTTTCACAAATAAAGAAGTATTATTTGGACCAAAATTTCTTACCATCTTAAAGCATAATATGTCACGAGAAAACAGTCTCTGAATCACATGGATAGGTAAAAGCATTAAAAAGTTATTCTTACATAAAGTGACACATGACAGATTTTGAAAATGGGGCTGTCAGGAAGGCCAAAACTGGCTCCGGCGGTAAGGGGTTAAAGCCATCTGCCACCATTGCGATGAGATGTTGGCAAATGCAAATCTAGGCTGCAATATGTAGACTGTGCTGTAATCAAATATACTATTAGCGGTACTGAAGCTACTGATCAGAGGCAGAATGTGTTAGAGCTTTGAGATTGGATGTTCTGTAAGATTCGCAGACAGGACAGTCATGGTATAAATTCAACGCGTGGGCGCCACAGTGGTGCCGCTAATAGACCCACCTTTGATGTATCTGCCAATGGTTGCACAAGTTTGCAGACATCTTATTGGTGGATGCATGGGAGGCGGGACTATCAGCCACACCACAGCCCCATCCTTAAAGGGGTTGTCTCGCCATGCTGTTTCACAGAGCCACAGGCAGCTTCAATTTCACAGCTCATCACTCTTACTGGTTAGGCTGTGGATGGTTCTATAGCAGTGAATAGCATATCAGCTCTTCTAACTGCACTATCATGACAGCAGGAGATGTAATCTGTAGTGCAGAGAGCTTCAGAACTCAAAGTAAAAAATCTAAAGTAATTAATCTCCTTTGTTTGTTAGAGATAACACAATTTTTTTTTTTTTTGAAGCTACCGGCAGTTCTATAGTCATGTCACTCCCTGCTCTTTGTCTAATTAGGAAGGGAGAGCAGGACAGTAACCAGGGAATACTTTTATATAATCGAAGTAGATAAAATCTCTCCTGACCAAAGGAATATCAAAAGAGGAATGTATTTGGAAAAAGTCTTGATTTAACGTTCCCTGATCTTTGTAGTGAGACAACTCATTTAAAGATAGGGACACATCATGTATTTAATGTACACGCTAGACCATACACAATAATAGATACCTCTAAAGGATCCCAAAAAGTAGCATCTGTTACCTATAGGGTCCCATTGTAAAAAACTATGTTTAACATATACTTTATACTGAAAGTCAATGTATATAATAGTGTAGTCTAATGAGAGATTCCACACTGTTTTTGTGGGGTACATAGACAAATAATGGCTAAATTAACAACAGAATGACACACATTTGGCCTCCATCAGGCCATTTAATTCTATAGATACTTTTATCATATACATCTGGAGCTTTCCGCAGCTGGAAAAGTCTGCAATGGCATATATATCCCAGCCGGATTCTGGGCATATGTTTGGAGAAAGCAAGACACATTCCACCAAGGTAAGGAGCCTTGGTGGAATGACAGGCCTGTATTAGATAGATGTCGGCAGTACAGACTGTCGACATACATTTAATTTGTATGTTAGTATGGCTTCCAGCCATTCCTGGGTCAGCCTTTCATTGGGAGTAAGCATAGAGCAGGGTGGGTGCTTACTCCCCATGTTCCACTCCAGAATTTCCCAGGTAGCTGACTGGGCTTCGTCTGTATCTCCGGTCTACCATTCAGGCTGGAGATGTACACACTGGAGGAAGCCAGTGTCTGCTACCGCGTCACACAAGGTGCTAGTGAGGGAACTACACCTCTGTATAGTGAGTGCTCAGACGAGCAGGAGTTAGGTTTATGTTTATTTGGTTGCTGTGCATGTATTGCCATCCGTCTTGTTTTGCTTGTACAATAAACCCACGGACCAAGGAACCGTTTGTACCTGATAACTGCCTCTGTCTCATGCCTAAAGGATTTGTGCTGTGATCCCAGAGCTGTGCAAGCTCACACCTGGCATACATGCTAATTGAATATCAAAAACATGATGGGGCACATTTATCAATAGTGTCTAACTGTAAGACAGTTTTAACTTAGACCAAACAGTCTTCCAATGTGCCAAAATGTATCACAGTGTTTATAAATCTGGTGCAGGTTAGAACTGATTAGTCAAAGTTTGTACCATCTTTAAGTTGGCTTACTTTTACACCACAAACTGCGACAAAAGTCTGCCGCATTTTTGTTGAATTTTTAAGCCATGCCCTTTTCTGTGAACCCACGACGAGGTCACGCCCCCTTTGTCAGACGAGGCGCACAAGCGTCTGAAACTGTCTAAAATACATAGTAAATGTGGCGTAAAGCTTGTAAGATGTTAGTTTTGGCGGAAATTGTGCCAGAATACTGGCGCAGTTGCTTTGATAAATGTGTCCCGATGTGCCTAGTCTTAGCTGCTTATAGACTTCAGGGAGGGGTATGTCAGCTGAGGCAAGCTGGGTGAATGGTGGGGACTAAACATTACATAATGAGTAAAGGGTAGGAAAGGGTAAGTAAGTGAATCGGAAGAGGAATGGAAAGTAGACAGTTAAAAAACTATAGAAAGTTGGGGAATCCATGGACATAACAGATATCAGTGGAAGTAAGGCCTTGTGCACACAAGCATACTTAGGTCTCTATCAACTGGATCCCAAAGATGAAGTTAAAGGGGTTGTCTCACCACCCTGTTTCACCGAGTCAACATCAGTTTTAGATCATGCATCCTGTCTCTTCCTGGTCAGGCTGTGTGTGGTTCTATAGTATGATTAGCATATCAGCTTGGCCTTCACAGCTCTTCTAATAGCACTGACATGAGAGCAGGAGATGTTATCAAAGTAAACAAAGGAGACTTGCTTGAGATAACACACTGTTCTCAAGCTGCTGACATTCCAATCTGTGTCGATGTCACTTGCTCCTATCAGATAAGACAAAGCAGAGAGAGAAGGAGAGAGCAGGACAGAAACCAGAGAAACCTGTGTGCACTTGTTGAGCTGATAACATCTGTTTTATCTCAACAAAGCCAAAAAAATAAAGCAATATATTTGGAAAAATTCTACATGTTGAATGCTAATCTTTGTAGTAAGACAACCCCTTTAATGCAGACATATATAGTCACACACAGGTACACACCACAAAATGCCATGTGAATCGGCCTTAGCAAAAAGTTATAATTTAGTAGGGAATCTGATAGCAAGTATACCATTTCCCTACATCCCCACCACAGAGGAAACTAGGCATTATACTCTTCCTATACAAATCAATGGGCTTTCTGTGTAATGCAGGACAGGTCTTCCAGAGCGAGAGAAAATCTTTGTAATCACTCTAGTCTGTTAAAAAGGAGAGGATCTTGAACAGAGGACCTGTCTCTAGGATTGTTAAATAACAATGGTTTTTCGACAGCAGAGAACCCCTTTAGGTATGGTCTCACACAGGGCTGTGGAGTCGGTGTTCATTTTGGTGGCTTCAGAGTCATTATAAAATGGACCGACTCCCAAAATATTTAATAAATCGGTATAGTTCAATGCAGTATAAAGAGCATGAGGAATTGGGTCTTGCCAGTGCTACTGCTACCATATCTTCAGCCTCATCAGATGAGTAGTTTCATTTTGTATTTGGATGACGTGAAGCAGGCGAAGCGTTACCACAGGGGAAAAGATTCCGCTCCTATAGCAAACAGATTGACCAGATTTCAGCAACATTTTTCACTTGCTTTCAAAGAAGTAGAAGATTTCAACCATTTATCAGAACTGACTGTGCCTGAGGCAATTCCTTTATATCCTGACATTGTTAGAGATGTCACCCATGTGGTCACCGCTTTGCCCCATCATTTTATAGACAATCATCTTGGCTATCTCGTGCATAACTTTGACCTGCAACTATTTAGTATATGCTTAGTACTGCAGATTCTTGTCATGTAACTGCATTGTTACTGTTTTGCTCCCGGTGGTGGAACAATCTTTTTCTTCTTGTATACTACAAATTACAACCTGTTCTCACATTCACTAATAGCTCAGTGTTATTAGGCTGATTCCCAAGTGAAAGGTTCAAGTAGCCATGAAGAAGATTTCCCAAGAAAAGAGAAACAGCATCATCCAGCTCATTGATAGCGGTCTCTCGGCCAAGAAAATTGCCAAACTGCATCATGTGAGGCCCTGACAGCTGGAAGAATATGAAATGAAGTCCGTCCATCCATTCAAAAGCCAAGAGGTGGATGTCCAGGCAAAATATCAGCAAGTCGGCTCATCACAAGATCTATCAGTTCTAACGCGACATGGCAGTGGAGGCGGCTCGTATGCTTCGTAAGAGTGAGATCACAGACGTCCATGCAAGCACCGGGCAACATGCATTACACAGGTCTGGGATGATGAAAGTATGAAAAATGGAAGATTGGAAACAGGTGATTTGGAGCAATGAGATGAAAGTCAATAGACCGGCTCTGATGGGGGCGAATGGGTTTGGAAGAATCAAGGGAAAAGGGGGCTGATCGAGAAATTGAAGAAACTGCCAAGTTCTGTGGAGGAAGCCTGATGATGTGGGGATGTTTCGCAGCCAAAGATATTGGATACTTGACCAGGATCGATGGTGACTTCAATGCTGAGCTATATGTGAGTATTCTACAAGATGAGTTACTTCATACACTCGAGTACTATGGGTATGAAAAGGACGACATAGTGTTCCAGCAGGACAACAACCTGAAGCAGGCATCAAGGTTGGAGAAGGAATAGTTCATTAACAATGAGGTAGAGTTACTCTTTGGCCTGCACAGTCCTCAGACCTCAACCCAATTGAACACTTGTGGGTAAAGTTGAAGAAAAAGCTGTATCTTCTACACATTGGGAACGTGTAGAAGATACCTGGGATCAGATTTTGGTCAAGACATGCTTGAATCTGATCCAGAGCCCAGAAGGATTCAGGCAGTGCTGAAAGCCAAAGGTGGATTTACCAAATACTAATAAAATAATGAAAATTAACATTTTGATTTTTAGGAGCAAAACAGTAATAATGCAGTTACATGACAAAATCTGCAGAACTAAGCAGATGCCAAATACTTGCAAGTCAAATTTATGTATAAGATAGGTAAGAGTATAATGTTGTACCGTGTTAGCCATAGAAAGTAGTAGAAGAGTGAAGAAATCAGGCGATACCTTTAGAGGCTGAGTATATTTGATGGTGAGCTTTCGAGAGTACTAGCTCCCTTCTTCAGACATGATGTTATACAAGAACTGAAAATTTACAAACTTTTTATACACGAAAGACATGGACCTTCAAAGGATCTTAAAATTCTTAAAAATAACAAAATGCAATATAAGCAGACAAGTCTTTTACAACAGGTCAAGAAATCAACTATCTGGAAACTTGTGAGGCATGAGGGGTCAGTAATTCTGCGTCTTATCTCGTAGCTATCAGAGGTAATTTGTGGATCTCACAGTTCACACATAGTTTGACATAAAGCTGGCATGAATATTTAGCTGAGTTTGCAGAGTTTGAAATTTTTGCATTAATTTAAATTCCCACTCCTTTCTCTCCCTCTGCGTCTTAAAATGTCCCATTAAAACCATAATCTTCAAATCTTTAATACAATGGTCCTCTCTGGAGAAGTGTTGTGCCACTGGAAGATCAGTTCTGCTGTTATTAATAGAGAATCTGTGTGAGTTCAGGTGCTGGCTGAGTTTCTGCCCTGTTTCCCCCACATAGAGGCCTATGATGGGACATTGCATACACATCATCAGATACACCACATTGCTAGACCTGCAGGAAAATGTCCCCTTGATTTTGTGCACCTGCTGTGACTGTGGGACAGGTACACTGTCAGCGGTGTGGATGTGCCTGCAGGTCTTGCACCTGTTCTGCAGGCAGGGTGAGGTGCCATTTTCTGTTGGGGCCTTCAGGGCGCTCCGGACAATAATACGCCACAGGTTTGGTGGTTGCCGAAAGGAAAGGAGAGGGGGGACTGGGAATATTTCTTGGAGTCTGTTGTCCCTATGTAGCACAGGTTGAAGTTCTTGGCAATCTTATGTAGGATCTCCAACTGTGGGTTGTAGGTTACAACTAGGGGCACTCGTTCTTCCTTCTGGGTCTCTTTGTATGTAAGTAGACTGTCTCTGTTGATGGCGGCCGCTTTGCTGATTTGATTGTCCGTCACTTTTGGCCTGTATCCCAATTGGAGAAATTTTGTCCTCAGATCCAGGAGGTGTTTGTCCAGGTCTGTCTTGTCGGAGCAAATACGATTGTATCGTATAGCCTGGCTGTTTTGTGTGCTTGGGGTGGAAGCTGTCGTTTCTGAGGTAGGCCGTTCTGTCTGTGGGTTTGTGGTATATTGATGTGAGTAGCCGGTGGTCTTTGATGTGTATTGTGGTATCCAGAAAGTGGATTTTGCTCTCTGAATAGGTAAGTTTAAGGTTGATGGTGGGGTGGAAGTTATTGAAGTCATTATGGAATTTAAGTAGGGCCTCCTCGCCCGCAGTCCAGATGACAAGGATATCATCGATATAACGGAGGTACATCATGGGTTTGGTGGTGCATGTGGATAGATACGCTCCTTCCAGTTCAGCCATAAAGAGATTTGCATACTGGGGCGCACATCTGGACCCCATTGAAGTTCCCATTCGCTGTAGATATAGGTCCTCTCCAAATTTAAAATAGTTGTGGCTGAGTATGAACTGTATGAGCTGTGTTACTGGTTTTGTTGGGAGGTTTAGTTTCTCCAGGTGCGCCCGACATGCTGCAACTCCATCCTTGTGGGGTATGTTTGTATACAAGGATTCTACATCCATGGTGGCCAAAATGGTGCCCTCAGGAAGTGGACCGAGGGCATTGAGTTTGTTAAGAAGATCCGTGGTGTCCTGGATGTAACTAGGAGTATCTCTGACCAGGGGTTTTAGGAGATTTTCCACCCAACCTGAGATATTCTCTGTCAGTGTCCCAATGCCAGAAATTATAGGCCTCCCAGGGTTGCCATCTTTGTGTATCTTGGGGAGCATATAGAGCCACAAATTACATCTGATAGCTACGAGATAAGACGCAGATTTACTGACCCCTCCATCATGCCTCACAAGTTTCCAGATAGTTGGTCTTGACCTGTTGCATTTTTTTATTTTTTAAGAATTCTAAGATCCTTTGAAGGTCCATGTCTTTTGTTTATAAAAAGTCTGTAAGTTTTCAGTTCTTCTATAACATCATGTCTGAAGAAGGGAGCTAGTACTCTCGAAAGCTTACCATCAAATATACTCAGTTAGCCTCTAAAAGGTATCGCCTGATTTCTTCACTCTTCTACTAAGATAGGTAAGATGATGGTCTATAAAATGATGGTAGCCTCATGTACAAAGCTGTAGTGGATGGTTAGATATGGAGCCTGAAAGTCAAAAGTTCACAACATTGTTACCATTTTACTTGTCAGTGAATTTTCTACCTAAATAGCTTGATTATTGCATCATAAGGTGATAAACAGCCTGATGTTACCATTTTACTACAGTAAAGTTATTACTTAAACTTATCCACATACAAAGCAGGAACATATATTTAAAACATCCATTTATTGATATATCCTTTAAAATATATATAACTTCTTATGTGCACACAGTGCTACTTGCGTTTAATAGGATAGAAATGCCGCGACCAGCAATAGGTAGACAGTCTAACATATAAGCCTCTGGAGAGAAATCGTGGAGCGGTATACAGACATGTCGGGCCGAGGTGAACGTGCACAACGTTTTGGGAACGCTCCTCCCCTTTCTCAATCTGGTCGCGGCATTTCTATCCTATTAAACGCAAGTAGCACTGTGTGCACATAAGAAGTTATATATATATTTTAAAGGATATATCAATAAATGGATGTTTTAAGTATATGTTCCCGCTTTGTATGTGGATGCAAGTTACAGAGGAGTTAGGGAAACCTCCTCATTGCAGGTATTATATGCCGACCGGCTTGCACTTCTTTCAGCTCCACCGGCTGCTATTAAAATTACTTAAAGGGGTTTTGCCATGATCTCATTTCATACCTCCTGTATCCAGCTCTTCAGCTCTGTGTGCTCAGAAGGGGGCGTGTGTAACTTTTTGAATTGCATATCATGTGACCCAGCAGGATGACATCACCAGGCCTTTCCTCTCTTCAGTCAAAGAAAGGTTTATGGAAAGCATTGTGAGTAGCTACATTGTAGCTCAGAGGTAAGACTTTTGCCTCCAGGCACAAGGGTCCTTGGTTCAAATCCCTGCAGGAACCAAACCTGTGGATTTTTTTCTCTTTATCAATGCACAGACCTGATTGAGGTTTCTTTTTTTTTTAAATTTATTTGCTCTGTTTGACTAATTACTAAGTAGTACAGAGGACGGGAGTAGAGTGACAGCACCTGGGGTTTGAACACTCAGTAGCTGCCTGAGAGGAGTGGTGATGTCTGAGCATATGCGACCAGGACTGAGGAGCTCTCGGCCCTGGTCGTATCCTATGGAGATGAGCTGTAAACAATGAATCATTAAAGGAGCAGCTGAAACAAAAACGGTCCAGAATTTTTAATAATAATGAATGGTGAAAATGTTTATTATTTAATTTACAAACTTCCCACGTCAATTTTACTTCGTGGCAAAACCCCTTTAAACATGTGCCATGTATGAGGGAGTGGGAGTTTGGGAAATTGAGGAGTTGGAGCTGGATTCGGAGTTTGGGAAATTGAGGAGTTGGAGTTGAAGCTTTGGCTCTCCGACTCCACAGCCCTGGTCTCACACACAGTGCTTTTTGGAAATGCACCACCAAGGTTTCTGAGACAGTTTCTTTGTTTTAGGGGTGGATGTAAAATTAAAAACCGGCCTATCATTCGTCCACAATCGCAGTGGGGCAGATTTATCAAGGCAGTCGCGCCAGAATTCTGGCTCAATTTGTGCCAAAAGTAATGTCTTACAAACTTTTCGCCACATTTACTATGTGTTTTAGACAGCTTCAGGCTCTTCTGCGCCTCATCCGAAAAAGGGAGCATGACCTCGTGAAAAGGGGCGCCAAAAATGCGCCATAAATTTTGTCACGGTTTCTGGTGTAAAAGTAAGCGAACTTAAATATGGTACAAACTTGGACTAGACAGTTCTAACCTGCACCAGATTTATCATTACTGTGATAAATGTGGCACATTGTAAGACTGTCTAGTCTAACTTTACTTTGGGACATTATACTTACCAATAGTGTGGAGTTCCCATCAGGAGGAGATAAACCAGCTCCCCTATGTACCACCCGAGAGAGATTTACCGGGGATTGGCATCACTTTCGTCAGCTACTATGCATTATCTCTGGATCTGGATTTTAGATGATTAATGTGAATACATAACAGTTTGTTATACAATACATTGAATATATAATAGCTTACTCTCTTCGTTCAATTTCTACCCCATTGAGAAGTCCCTGAAATTGGGATGAAACGCGTCTGAAGATTTGGAGAGTTACACAGTTGGTGCTATATGGACAATTGATATACCTGTGCCCCCACTGGTGGTTTCGCTGTCACATTTTGTCCCTCTCTATGTACTGATTATAAGACTGTATGAGAGGAGAAAGATCTTCTAGTATACCATTTAGGAGATATTTTGCAGGGTCGCCCTTTTTGGGGCGGGTTCTCCGCTCAGGGATAATTAGACACTCCAGGAGTAGAGCAGGGATATTTCGTTTTTCCTACACGATAGTAGATTTGTCCCTATATATGTGTACTTTTGTTGAGTAATACGTGTTTTTTTTTAAAGATGAAAGAAATGTTATATTTTAGAGGGAATTATTTCTATTGGTCTAACTTTACGTTGTCTAAGAGCAAGACACTATTGATAAATGTGTGTGTGAACGCGCCCTACGACAGGGGCACGGCACATTCCACCCCATGCAGGTATGGCACCATAGCCAGCAGCACTGACTCTGCACTGAGTAACCTCCTCAGTTTGGATGACACTTCGCACTCTGCCCAGTGAAGAGGAACTTGACTGCAGCGCTGGTACCGTGTGGAGGCTGCTCCCAGCGCCCGTGACGGTGGCTGCACTTCTACCTAAGGATCTGCTTTTGGAAGGGAGTCAGGGGAGGATCCAGCTGATGTCACACAGAGGAGGGCTCAGAGCCGGAGCCATCAGAAAGCTTCTTCCCGGGGACACCTCATTCTGATCAATGCTTATAAAATATACATCCCCTGTAGCCTGTGTGGGAGGAGGAGCCGCGCACTGACACTGGGGGAGGACGAGGAGGCGGCTGCTGGGAGTGGGACAGCGCAGGGCTCTGCTTCCTGGATCGCGCCACCACCTGCTTTCCTTTGTCAGGGGATCCCGGGACCCTGGCTCGGCCCTGCGGGAGGCTCTGGATGGTGCAGGTAAGCCCCGCAGTGTCTTGTGGCAGCTGGAATGGGCGCTCCCCGAGTTGGAGGGAATGCCAGGAGCCTGCAGGTGTGGAGGGCAGGTGGGCGGCAGCGCTCTGCCCTGCTGGGGAAACTTGGCCAGGACGGCAGCTCCCTTGCCTGAGCTTGGACTTAGCCCTTTGACACAGGCTGTGGGCGGGGCTTGTGCTCTGAGCTTGGCTTTCCTCTACACTAGTTTTCAGTGTTGCAACTACATCAATATTTACCCTGAGCCTGAGGAGTTTCTTACTGTGCAGTGAGGGGGAGGGGAGATCCAATGGCAGGAATGTCCTGGCTCCTCATATACTGCTAATGAATTAGTGCTGGGCTAATGACGGCCGGGTACTATCAGTCCTTGGTCGCTCTCCAAGCCGCGTCTGCTTAGAGAAACTTCAGAACAATAATCCTGAGAAGCCTTTCCTCTCCCCAGGTAGGAACACAGCTCCTCACTCTGATACATTGTGTCCACAGAAAGGGAAATCAGCCTCCGCTAAGAAGAACAGTCTCTGATGGGTGTCTAGCAGGCAGGCCGCCACCTGCTAGGGACTTCTCTACTACTACAGGAAATCCAGGGAGAAAGGAGAGTGCTTACCAAGAGCGTCACCTTCTGTCTTGTCCTCTATTACAACCCACTGATTTGAGCAGTTGGTTTTTGGCTTTGCCGCTGGCCCAGTACATTGTATGGGAATCCACCGGAAGATAGAACATGTTGTATAATCTGGCGGAGGTCGTTGGTTTACAAATCCCACAGTAGAATATCCGTGGTGTGTAGACTACAGCACAGATTTTCTGTTGTGGTCTATGGGCCACTGGTTACAGTCGGATTTTCGGTGGATTCTAAATACTGAATTCTCTGAAAATCCGACCAGAAACCAGTGCTGTGTAGACATGGCCTAAGCATAAAGGAGAAATTAGGCACTGCACAATGCCCACTGAGATCCGAGTGAGACACAAGGGGTTGTCTACCTTGTAATATCACAGCGTAGCTTCTGGGGCCCTTCCCTTCCTCCGGTCGCAGCGGCACGGCTCCTCGGTCTTCTGTTTTCATGACGTCACTGTTGAAGCCGCTGAGTGTCGGCATTGGTCACGTGCCTCTGCTTCCATCACAGTTCAAGCTGGTCACTTCCGAATGGAGAGGAAAATTAATGGTACAAGATGGCTGAAGCCAATCGGCAGCAGCGACGTCCTCGTTCAGAAGTGACAGAATGAAAACAGAAGATGGGGGAGACGTGACTCAGTGCAAGGCTGGGTATGAGCTCAGGAGCTGAAGGTAGGATTTCCTTACAAGGTGGAGTGCCCTTTTATGTCATTACAAAAAATGAGCTTAAAGGATGAAGTGTGATAAAATGCCAAAATGTCTGTTTCCTGCCACTCCAGCGCCAACACTTTGTTTAGATGGCTGCACCGATGTGTGTGTGCCCCCCCTTGTGACCAGAGTACTGTACCCATCACTTCAGCACTTTAGTGACAGCTGAGTAACCATTCTTTTCTTACTTTATCAGTTCCAATCTTTAGCCACTTTTCTCACTAGTTTAGAAAACTCTTTTAAAGAACCTTCAAACATGACTGAGGATTTTAGCCACATTAGAGGCTTCTCACCCAATACCTGTTCTGAGCTAACAAGAGGCAAGAGCTCCAGCCCTGCCATCTGCAGATGAGATCCTTTTAGTAGAGACTGGATTAGCTAAAATCCCTGGTCAGGTTTCAAGGCTCTAGAATGGGTCACATAGTCCTACATAAAGGTAGTTGAGAGAAATTCAAATTTGGAAATATGTTGTGAGCATTAATGCAGGTTTTCCTATACTCAGGGCATGTTTACACAATGGATTACGCACACACGTTGTGAATCGAAATCCATGTGAAGTCCGCATACCACTGCGTTCAGTGGCAATTTGTTACATAGTTCATTTGGATTTCTTGTTGTGAAAAAAGGTGAAATGTCACTTCTTGATGTGGATTCAGCGCCAAGTCACCAGATCATAGGTGCCTCATAGCAGACTGATGTCCTCGGCAGAAAGCGGAGCCTCAGATTTCTGTTACTGTTGGAAACATCTGACATTGTAGAGCAAGTTGTAAAAATATGTATTAAAATATTCCATGGCAAATGTTTGAAGATTGGTCTCATAATAATAAGCAATCTTTCAGATCAGTATGCCCATACTTATTATTACAATTAATTTAGCCACTGCTTACTTAAAGGGAAGCCGTGCACATTGATCATGTTATAGAGCAGAAATTGAGTAGGATATGTGATATATATATATATATATATATATATATATATTATATATATTATATATATATATATATATATAATCAAGCACCATTAGTTCCAGGGCGCTGCACATTCAAATAAGAGACAATTCTAAGTTATGGGAAAAAGAACAGGATGGTCTTAAAGTGAAATATCCAAAAAGCCTCCCGCATAAGAAGTTAGTTGTTATGTCTATCTACAGTGGGGAAAAAAAGTAGTCAGCCACCACTTAAAAAGAAGAGAGAGGTCTGTAATTGACATCATAGGCAGACCTCAGCTATGAGAGACAAAATGAGAAAACAAATCCAGAAAATCACATTGTCTGATTTGGAAAGAATGTATTTGCAAATTATGGTAGAAATAAGTATTTGGTCAATAACAAAAATTCATCTCAATACTTTGTTATATATCCTTTGTTGGCAATGACAGAGGTCAAACGTTTTCTGTAAGTCTTCACAAGGTACAAACTGTTGTTGGTATGTTGGCCCATTCCTCCATGCAGATCTCCTCTAGAGCAGTGATGTTTTGGGGCTGTCGCTGGGAAACACGAACTTTCAACTCCCGCCAAGGTTTTCTCTGGGGTTGAGATCTGGAGACTGGCTAGGCCACTCCAGGACCTTGAAATGCTTCTTACGAAGCCACTCCTTCGTGTGCTTGGGATCATTGTCATGCTGAAAGACCCAGCCACGTTTCATCTTCAATGCCCTTGCTGATGGAAGGTGGTTTGCACTCAAAATCTCACGATACTACATGGCCAGATTCCTTCTTTCATGTATACGGATCAGTCGTCCTGGTCCTTTGCAGAGAAACAGCCCCAAAGCACAATGTTGCCACCCCCATGCTTTACAATAGATATGGTGTTCTTCGGATGCAACTCATCATTCTCTCTCCTCCAAACACGATGAGTTGTGTTTCTACCAAACCGTTCTACTTTGGTTTCATCTGACCATATGACATTCTCCCAATACTCTTCTGGATCATCCAAATGCTCTGTATCAAACTTCAGATGGGCCCGGACATGTACTGGCTTAAGCAGGGGGACACGTCTGGCACTGCAGTCCCTGGCGGTGTAGTGTGTTACTGATGGTAGCCTTTCTTACATTGGTCCCAGCTCTCTGCAAGTAATTAACTAGGTTCCTCCATGTGGTTCTGGGATTTTTGCTCACCGTTCTTGTGATCATTTGGACCCCACGGGGTGAGATCTTGTGTGGAGCCCCAGATCGAGGGAGATTATCAGTGTGTTTATATATCTTCCATTTCCTAATTATTGCTCCCACAGTTGATTTCTTTGATTTCTTCACACCAAGCTGCTTGCCTATTGCAGATTCAGTCTTCCCAACCTGGTGCAGGGCTACAATTTTGTTTCTGGTGTCCTTCGACAGCTCTTGGTCTTTACCATAGTGGTGTTTGGTGTGGGTGTTTGAGGTTGTGGTTGGGTGTGTTTTATTATTATAAAAAGTTAAAAAAGGTGCCATTACTATAGGTAATGAGTTGAGTAAAGAGGAGCCGCTTAAAGAAGAAGTTACAGGTCTGTGAGAGCCAGAAATCTTGCTTGTTTGGAGGTGATCAAATACCTATTTTCCACCATAATTTGAAAATAAAGTCTTTCCAAATCAGACAATGTGTTTTTCTGGAGGTGTGTTCTCAGTTGGTCTCTGATAGTTGAGGTCTACCTATGATGTCAATTACAGACCTCTCATCTTTTTAAGTGGAAGAACTTGCACGATTGGTGGCTGACTAAATACTTTTCCCCACTCTATCTATCTATCTATCTATCTATCTATCTATCTATCTATCTATCTATCTATCTATCTATAAATCATAGTTTTGTAGGCAAAGATTAAGTAGAACTTGGGGTTTTTTCATTTGACCTGACCCCCTGCTTATTCTGAGTTGAGGAGTCGAGTAGGAGATTGACAGCCTTCCTTGTACGAGTGTGCATATAGAAATAGATGTCAGTTACTGATAAGACCGCCTACTGGACTCCTTAACCCAGAATAAGTCAAATGAATAAACTCCAAGTTCTTGTGAATCTTTCCCAACAAAGTTATACACCAATCTGCTCTTACTCTACAATGTGTTGCTAGCAGATCAGGTAGCATATTCAATGTAACAGGTTCCCTCTTATAAAAAGGCCTATTTCAGTGCTGCACTTTGCTTTCCCTGGATGCCGTGGACAAATAGTAAACTTTATTGCAGAAAAAAAACAACAAAAAAAAACAACCAATGAGGACCATTGATGTCAACATGAATGTTTTCAATCACTGGATGAAGCCCATCATTCTCTAAACTTAGCAGTCAACAGTTTTGATATTCAACAGCGCCTATTTCTAATTTTTGAAGTACAAGACAAGGTGTAGTTCCCAACACAAGTTTTCAAAACACAGCGCTAACTTTGGTGGGGTTGGCATTCACTAGTAATATTACTTAATGTTGTGACAGTATTATTAAAGGGGTTGTCTCATTACATCGATTCATCTTACCACCGTCCTGTTTTCTCAGTTTCATTTTTGAATTCAGAAGCTTGTTTACTAAAATCCCTATCAGGAGAGATCTAACAGGTCTGTAGCTATAGCAACCTGAGGAGCTAATGGAGCCCATATAAGAGGGGATATCTGGGAATAGGTAGGATACTGTTAATGGACATATACTCCAAAGTGACTTGTTTTTGCAAGGTCTTTAACATAGAAAACAATCCTTGTAGTGAGACAACCCCTTTAAGCTTCATATAGTGGTGCCTTTGGCAAAGATGGTCTCTGTAATATGCATTTTGTCTGGTAACATTTCTGAATGTAATACTTAAACACTATAGAGTACAGAATTTTTTTTGGATTTGTTATATTGATTTTTTTTCTTATTTTTTTGGAGTGTGGGGGTTGGCATATGTCTTTAGGCTATGTCTACACAGGACTGGATTTTGGTCGTTTTTTCAGGGGATTCAGTATTTTGAATCTGCCGAAAATCCGACCGTATCCAGTGCTGTGTAGCACTCAACAGAAAATCTGTGCTATAGTCAACACAGCACGGATTTTTTTACTGAGGGTTTTCAAAACCTAAAACCGTCTGGCGGAATATAGAACATGATGTGTCCGCCGTCAGATTCCCATACAGCCCATGTACCAGGCTGCTGGGAAATCGGACTATGTTTTTTGCGACAAAAATGACAGTGTGGCGCGATCCAGCAATGTGAAAATTCTGTTGTATGTTGGGTGCGATTTTAAATTGCTGTGCAGATCTAGCCTTAGGCTATGTTCACATGGCTTAAACTGGGACGTATTTCGGCCCATATTTTGCGCCGTACTGCGCTAAATATGGGGCGAGATACGTCCCAGTCATTACGGTAATCCACAGTTCTCATAGAGAACTATGGATTACGTCTCCTCTCCCAGCTCGGACAATACACCGCGGGGGGGAGATAAGTGACATGTCATTTACTAGCGGCGCGTATTCGCCGCTAGTAAATGACGGTCTATGGGGCTGGCAGGCTGCCACCCCGCAGGAGTCGGCGTGAGCTCCCCTAGTCCCGGTGTAATTACGCCCCGCAATTATGCCGTGTGAACCCTGCCTTACGGGTTATGCCTTTGGTCTTTTAGCCTATGTTGTGGGTACAGTGTTTCAGCATTTGTCTCTCTACTTTTAATTTTGCATAGGTACATTCTTTATCTAAAACCAGCCCTGTGATATCATAATAGACACAATACAAATTCAGAAACCTGAACTATGCGCGCAAGACTTTTCTGATACAGGTGAATGGGGTTTGACTTGAGTATGCCAAAGTGGGAGCATTCATACAAGACGGCTTCTATCTTGAGCGGGGATCCCCAACTTATAGGCCGCATGGATACGATTGGTAGTCATGAGTCAACTCCATTAATCCCATCCTTAAATGAATCCTTTGTTTTCTGCGGCCACTGTTTTACCTGAAGGCTGGGCAAATCTTTGGAAGCCAAAGAGCGAATGTCTTTTGTGAAGAAAACCTTCTTCCATGTAACCTTTTAGATAAAATGGACAACATATGGGGAGGAGGTACTTGCTTGGGACCATCCTGTTTTATCCAGAATGGAGAGGTATTAGCATATGCACACTGTAACAGATGCATTCTGTCTGTGTATTACATAGTTGAGGGTTTCATTTGAATGACTGCCATGTAATACTATGATTCAGCTGAAGCTTCCCAGAGTAGCACCCCAACCCCCAAATTGACAGTCATGCCTGGTTTGGTTTGAAAAAACATGTTCTTCGATGGGTAGTGGGGTATGCCAGGTATTTTACTAATAGCAGCGTAAAGCTAAGCACTATATAATTCCAAGATATAGGAATTAAGGAACGTGGTGCACCCACTAAACTACAGGTTGTTTCTGTAAAAGTCACACACCTTTTTGACATTTGTGAATAAATTTGCTTCAGTATGTGTGAGTAGCTTTACATTTAATCAACTGGCTCATTTGCGTCTCCATTAAGTTTTAAAGGTTGCAAAGTATCAGAAAATCATGGCTGTTCTCTTCCAGACAGAGCGCCATAGCTCTGAATGGGGCTGAGCAGCAGTGCCACATAACCTATGGACAGGTATGGCACTATTTTCTGGAAGAAAGGAGTCCTATTTCTAAACCTAGACAACTGCTTTAAATATGAAGCTAATACTAGAAACTCATGTAAGATTTAAGCGTGTTGAAGCGGTAAGTGACCCTAATGTAAGCAATAATCTGAAAATTGAAAGATTTAGTTGGACCCTATGTGAGTGCAATAACTAAACAGGAATGTTTTAGAAGAATGTGTTGATCCTTTTGGAAAGTAGCTGAGGGAGGCACAGATGCTAGCAGCACTGCAATATGCATGTCTAGGCCGTGCCATATGTCAGTGCTAAGAATCTATTTACACAATTAAGGAGGTTGCTTCTGTCATTCTACTCTCTCTTCCCTTTTATACTCCTACAAAACAGTCACAGCTGATCTGCTCAGAGTCGTATTAACATTTCTACAGAACAAGCCTGCGGTTCTCCCACTTTAAACTGTAGGTAGTGAAGAATCATTGTAGTTGTGCAATACTGGACAGATCATCAACAACTATTTACTATGGAATGACTGTTAAACATTAATGTTCTAGTTAGCCGACCTGTAAATGTGGCCAACCATGCTATGAAAGCCCATCATTCAGTAAGAAGCCTGTTGTAGTAAATGTGTATTGTACTTCAATAGAGCATGCTACGTCTTTTATAAAGTGCACATGAAGATCACACAGTCCGCCATGTAATCTTTCTAGTGATCTCATTTTGTGTTGGGAACGTGTAAGAGCACTTGATGGCTTTTAATTTGAGCTTTTCAAGTTGATAAACTTGTCTGTTATAGGTGGGAACTCATTGTACTGGTTCCTGCTTTTCCTTTTTCATTTATTTTCATTATGTTTTAATTCATGTTCTATATATGTTCTGAACTTCCTAGATTTGCTTTATATCAGAATACAGACTCCAAATTATGGTCACCATATTCTTGATTTAATACTTAATTCCCAAGTATTGATAGTTTGTGCCTCTCATACTATACTGAGAGCAGCGTTAACAAATTTACAGCCAGATTAGCCACAACAACAGGGAGAGTCAGAGTGCCCCTATAAGAAGTGAAGTGGATTCCATTTTTTGGGGGGGAGGAATATATGCAATATCTCTCAAGATTGAGTACACCCCTCACCTTTTTATAAATATTGTAATATATCTTTTCATGGAACAACACTGAAGATATGACACTTTGTTATAATGTAAAGTAGTCAGCATACATGCTGAACCATCTGAACCAAATAAGTTTCTCTTGGTCTAATCAGACCATAGGACCTGGTTCCAGTAATCCATGTCCTTAGTTTGCTTGTCTTCAGCAATCTGTCTGCTGGCTTTCTTGTGCATCATCTTTAGAAGAGGCTTCCTTCTAGGACGGCAACCATACAGACCAAGTTGATGCAGTGTGTGGCTGAGTATGAGCATTGACAAGCTTTGCCATGAGGTGCCATTTTGAACTTCCAATGACCAATGTGAGAGCGATAATACCATGTTTAACACACCTGCCTCCCATTCACACCTGAGACCTTTTAACACTGAGTCACATGACCTGGCGGAGGGAAAATGGAAAATTGGGCACAATTTGTCCATTTTTACTTAGAAGTGTACTCACTTTTGTTTCAGAAGTTTAGACATTGATGGCTGTGTTGAGTTATTATGAGGGCATACCACATGCTCACTTTTGTGACATACTCTCTCATATATACATATATATATGAGAGAGTATGTCACAAAAGTGAGCATATCCTTCACATTTTGGTAAATATTGTATTATACCTTTTCATAGTAAAACACTGAAGATATGACACTTTAAAACCATGTAAATATATATTTGTGTTATATATATATATATATATATATATGTAGTGTATATATATATATATATATATATATATATATATATATGTATATATAAATAAATATATAAAATGCAAAAATAGCATCACTCCAAAAGACCACATAGAAAAATAGAGGAAGGGTGCCAGCGGCAAAAGCTTCTGATACAAGAAGTTCCAAAATACAAAATAGAAAAAATCCACGGCACTCCAAGATAGATTCAAGCAATAAGGTAGTTTTATTCCTCCATGCTCAAAAGAGCGACGTTTCAGCTCCCTCACAGAGCCTTTGTCAAGCTATATTTGTTTTGTATTCTTTGTGGAAGGTTACAAAGTTGCCAACCTCCCCAGCACTTGCATATTATACTTGAATCACAAACCCCCTAAAATAAAAATTTGGCAGCAGCAATACACTAAAGGTAACATACCAAGCAAGCATTGGGGATGTAGTTTACTTGGCTTGACCAAGTCTATTTGTTTCTGCAGTCTGGTATGGAGTGCATATACCCAAAGAAAGAGCTGCACTAAGAGGGCAGCAGCGAATCTGATACCTGCATAAAACAGCAAACAACACAAGAGGGTGGTCTGTGTGACAGAATCCAGATGGAGTCTGTCACTGACTCTGATGTTACCATGGCAAAATAAATAGTCATATATAACCACATGACAAGGAATCCATCATGTCTCACGTCCAAAATGGCAATCGTCTGGAGTGTACAGAAATGTACACACAGAACAGTAATGATGGCAGGAAATCCATGCCGGTTCTGCTTTATCTGTTACATGAGAAGTCTAGGAGTATTGAGCATCCGCATTGAAATACAGAAAGTGTCCAGGCTGGTAATGGAGACAAGTACATGCTTACACTAAAGTAAACAATAAATTCACAGAAATAGACAAATATCCTAATAAAAATTAACGTTTAATATAAACTACTCTAAAACCCCAATATCTAATATAAGGTAGGTAATAAACAAGACACTTACCCAACCGTTGTCATATAAGGGTAAGTAGGCGATACCGGGCTGGATAATTACCATTCCTTGGCTCTTTAGTGGTCCAAATGCTGATATGTACTGTAGAAGACTATACAGCAAAGGAGCAAACAACAATCCTTTATGGGAAAAAGTTTCTGTCCCTAATAATGCCCTTTGCAGGAAACCCGCCCTGAAAAGGGTGACTCCACGATTTGACCCTAGTGAAACTTACAATCACCATTATACAAATATGATGAAAAGTTCAAAGACAAAGATTATTTACAATAGCCCAGACGTGTTTCCACCGCTCAGTATCTTCAGTGGGCAACTAAAGCAAAGCACATCAACACAAAAAGAGAAAAAAATTACAGAAATGTATGACCTTACCTTACCCCCAGACAGACCGGTTTTAAATAGTGTGCTAAACAAAGAGATCCACCCATTGGGTAGGATCCCAATACCGGAAGTTCATAGAGTAAATACCAGAAACTACTGGCATATATATCTAATATCCGTAGTGTAGAGTTATCCAAACTTTGAATAAAAAGGATAAATCCTTAGTTTCTTACTCATCTGGTGCTTAATATAAAGAAAAGGTCTTTAATTGCTCTGCCAAGACCTGTAAATCCTGCACCAGAAGTGCGTGCGTTCCACTGTGGAACGCACACCATATAAATAGATGTCCCTGTATGCTTCAACGGGCGCTCTCATGCCGACAGACATCCGGTATGCAAGCCTCACTACAGAGACCCATACAAGGGCCAATCATAGCACCCAAATGCATGTACACCGGACAGTACCTCCAAATCATAATTGTCCCACAAAATGGAACGCAGAAAGAAAAAGTAGAAAGAAAAAAAGGAGGTCAGTGCACATACAAATTTATAAATAATAAAAGCACCAAGAGCAAAATGTAGATAAAGAAACATTGGCTAATCCCACCTATAAGTACAATAATTCAAGGCATGGAGGTATTGTAAAACAACAACCATAACAGCTACAGCAGTCACAGAAAAAAAAAAAAAAAAGAAAAGGAAGGTAATCCGAACTAGATGAATGAAGCATGAATAAGTCAAGCGTTCATTAATACCTGCTGGGGCTATGCTCTGCAGTCTATAAATCCACTCAACTTCCTTTTTGGAGACTATGACAATCCCAATCTCCCCCTCTGACCCCACGTTGTATCTCAATACCAATACCACTTGAGTGTGCCTCATGCATATGTAATGCTAGTGGTGTTTCTCTATCATTCTTGATGTAATTTATGTGTTCACCCACCCTGAGTTGAAATTCTCCAAAAGGTTTTAACTACATAATTTTTAGAACAAGTGCACTTCACCAAATATACAACACCTTCACTTTTACAATTGCTGAAATCTTATTCTGTATTCCTTATTATCTACTGCACTTTAAAAGGTTTTTGTTACATTCCTATATTTGCAAAATTTACAGGAACCACATTTAAAGAAGCCTAATGGCCTCCTAGACAAAGCCATGATTCTCCTATAGGCTTAGGTTGGAGATGAATTTTTACCAGGTACTCACCCAAACTTCTTCCTTAATTGTACGTTATGAGGGGCCGACTTGGCAAAATTTCAGATGCCGTCTTATATAACCGAAGTAGGCCCCAGTACTTAGTAAGAATTTGTCGGACCTCATAATGATTTGAATTGAAGGTACTGATAATTCTCAAATCAGGTCTACCTGCCTGATCTGTCTTAATCTAAAAAGAGTGTCCCTTTTTGTTCCAAGGACATTGTTATAGGTTTCCTCCAAAGGCTTTAGTGGATAGCCACGACGTTCAAAATGGATTTTTAAATCCTGAGGTCTGTACAGTTACTTTGGAATCTAAGAAATTGTCCCTTAGGGATTCCTCTAAGTTGTGAACGTGGGTGGCAGTTATTCCAATGTAATAGGCTATTGGTTGCAGTCGTTTTTTGATGAATTTCAGTTGAAAAGAGCCATCTACATTTGTCATAATTAAAATGTCAAGAAATGGCAAAATGTATTAATTATATTTGTCTTCTACTCATCAGCATTTGGACCACTAAAGAGTCAAGGAGTGGTGTAATTATCCAGCCCTGTGATCCCTATTTACCCTTATATGACAACGGTTGATTAAGTGAGTCTTGTTTATGACCTACCTTATATTAGATATTGGGGTTTTAGAGTGGTTTATATCAAATGTTAAGTTTTAATGTGATATTTGTCTATTTCTGTGAATTTATGGGGTAAGACAATACAAGTGGGCTTATACCGTTTGATCAAAGAACCTCCTGTTCCTTTTTAAAATTTTTTGCTGAGAAGCTGTAGGTCAATCTATAATATGGGGATGTGCGATCCATACTTCTTCCATGTTGTAATCCTATAATAATAATCTTTATTTATTTAGCGCCAACATATTCCTCAGGACATTAAAATTTAAAGGTTATAAGTACAGACAAAACAAAAACATTAAACAGTAAAATGTTACTTACAGATGAGACACAACATGTGAGGGCCCTGCACACAAGAGCTTACAATCGATTAGGATGTATGGGTGAAACGAAGGATGAGAAGGGCTTGGTTTACAGTGGTCATGTTTCATATTTATGAGGTGGTTTACATAAAAATTGGATGAACCTGCCACCCAGTCTGTACATCTATATACAGATATGCCATAATGTAGGTAGTGACAGAAATGGGTGTGATAGAAACATACTACTGTATTGTGATTTGGGGTGATGGACAACTGTAATGTATATTTATAGGAACTTGTAAGTCCTTGCATGAGTTGGGGTATTTCTTCCTTTACCATAAAATATACTGTAAGGTGAATTGTCTTCTGTTGGGCTGTATGTGTGAGGTAAGGAAATTAGATTGTGAATGCCAATGGGGACAAGAATTGATGTGACAGATGAGAATCGAGCTTCCTGCAGAATATTATAACACTTTGTAAGCATTAAGGAATAAAAAAGTGTGAAATATATACCTAGTTTACTTTATGAATATGAAGACGTTCTAATGTAGAAATGCATTAAAAATTATATTAATGGCTTCTAGTTTGAGAGGCACGTCCTGCGAGGCTGACGCTATCAATGAAAGCTAGTGTCAAGTGCCTAAGATTATGTTCACATGGCATTTTCAATGGTTTTTATGGGGCAGATTCCAGGTGTAATCCTCCCCATGTTTTGGCAAAAATGGGAAGCCCCAGGCTATTCAAGCTTAGATTGTCATTGATTTCTGCCACAAACTCCCTTAGGTAACTTTACTCTGCAAATGTGTAATGATTACCTCATATATTCCCCCTACATATTGAAGGGTGAGATCAACCCAGGAAGTCTGCAGTAAATATGTAGCATTCGAATTTATCCTTGTAGCACAATTGATAAACACATATCACCACTAAGTTCACAGGTTCCTGAGATAAGCATTAGAACTATAGCAAAAACTTTTTTTTCCTGTTTTTGAAAGCAACTATTTATTTGTAGCCATTGTAAGAATTTCAGACAAATTTATTGGAGTCATCACTAATGGGGATAGTTTGTCCATATATACCTGTATTTTTAATTTTTTTTCTAATTCAGAAATTAATTTGAAAGGAGTATTCTTTCCTATATCCAAGTCATGCCCCTGGCAAGATTCTTTTTGGCTTATTTGAATATTTGTGATGGGATATAAACTGCCAAAGCAAAATTTGCTTAAGATATCCACCACAAAATTAATTTGTGTGAACTCATAAACGTATATGTAGCAGCAGTTCGGCATGTGTGCTACCTCTCCATTCAAATTCTATGGGACAGACATTGAAGAGACTTGCAGCATGCTTGAGCAGTGCTCCATTGAAATGGGGGACACAGGACTCCTTATTCTCGTGGGACTCACAGAAGTTGGACACATTACCTATCGTGTAGACTCTGAGGAACCACTTTAAGTTACAAGGTGAGATCTTTATATACCGAACTTATGTTTCCAGCTTGTTTCACAGGATCTCGATCCAGGTCAGATCTGGGGAAACATAGTGGTAGCACCCTGAACAGAATTCCTGAACACCGGTTTTGGGGTGTGTTAAGCCATTATTTCCACCACCACCTTCGATACCCGTTTGTGGTATCTGTTGGGACACCATAAAAATGTATCCTGACAGATACCATGACTGGGCTATTAACCGCTACAAGGCTTTTTAGCAAACCTTTTTGGTTCCTACATCCGACACAAGTGTGGCCACTGTCATTAAGGGAAACTGTTCCCATAAAGGGATGTTCTCGTTCTGCGGCAATGTTTAAATGGGTGTTCCGACAGTAGAAAATGCTTGTTAGCCCATTGAGACATGATTAAAAGTTATACTTTCAATCAGACGCTGTCGTTAAATCACTGCAGCCATTCTTGGTGATCCCAGCAGTAGCCTTACCCATTAAGCCTACCCATGACAGATGCACGTAAACGATGCAGCCAGTAACTAGCTGCACCTGTCACGTGAACGATGAACGGGTATGGCTGCTGCTGGGATCACAGGGATGGCCATGATACAACAGCATCCAGGAGGTAAATGTGCTTCTTGTCTTTTCATCATGTCTCGTCGGACTTAGAAGCATTTGGTACCGTCGGAACACCCCTTTAGGTAGGTTGTACATGTCAAGATAACATCCACATGCCGGTAAATGACAGGACCGAAGGTTTTCCAGAAGAAAATTACTTTGAGTATCACACAGATTCTGGTGGTCGATCTTTTTCTAGTGCAACCCGGTTCCTTGTCTAGGTAAGTGATGCAGTTGCAGCCCGGCTGTCTACATAATGTAAAAAAGGTATGCTTCATACCAGGCCACCGTCTTCTATTGCATTAAGGTCCAGTTTGGATTTGTCACATTCCCCTTGTAGATGCTTTCAGCAGTGGACAGCATGGGCACTTAGAGCAGTGTGCAGCCCCATACTTGCAAGCTGTGATGCAATGTGTGTTCTGACAAATTGTGCCACAGTAGCTCTTCTTTGGGATCAGAGCTCATAGCAGCCTTTGCTCCCCACATGCATCAGTAGGCATTGGACACTTCTGACCCTGCCACCAGATCTCCAATGTGTCTTTCCTTGGACCACTTCTGGTAAGTACTAACCCACTCCACGCCAGAAGCATTCCACAAGACCTCCTGTTTTGGAGATGGCCTGACCTATTTGTCCAGCCATCACAATATGGCTCTTGTTTTTTTTAATGACTGAGATCCTTAGGCTATGTCTACACTGCATCAGAGAAAAAACGGCCCTTGAAGCGGCCGTTCTCTCTCTGATGCAGGAACGCGGCTTTTGTCACGCTTTGTGCAAAAGCCGCGGCCGCGTCTCGTTGTCCCGACGCCCCTCATACAATAGCATTGTATGGGAAGACGTCAAGAAGACGAGAAGCATCGGCGTATTATACAACATGTTGTATAATACGCCGCTGCCGAAAGACGGGCAGAGAAAAGACGAGCTGTGTAGACAGCAACTCGTCTTTTCTATTGCCGTCTATGGCACCACACTGACGATCGTATCTCCGGCGCTTTTAAAAAACGAAAAGCGCCGGAGATATGATCGTAATCATGTGCAGTGTGGACATAGCCTTACACTTGCCCAGTTCTTTCTGCTTTTAACACATCAGCTTCAAGAGCTGACTGTTCACTTACTGTCTTAATGTATCCTGTCTTTTGACAGGTGCCATTGTCACGAGATGATCAGTGTTCTTCTCCTCACTTTTTAATGTTGTGACTGATCTGTTATATGTACCTTATCAAGGGATTCACCAGAATAGAGAAAAGACTTGTCCTGTTTTTGCAGTAGGGAAGACAAATTGTTTTCAGCTGCTGTGCAAAACAATAAGCATAGCGGTGGTCACGAATTAAAGAATGCTTTATTCACCCTTAGGGTATTTTCACACGCAGCTGCATTTTTTGGATGCGGTTTTTTTGTGCAGAAATGTACAGCATTGAGTGCTGAGCCTTTCTGCACAAAAAACTCTTCTAAAAAACAAGTCCAAACACATTAAAAAAGCATCAAAAACGCACCTGCGTTTTTTTGTAAGTTTTTTTTTGTGCATAAAGGCATAGCAATTAATGCTGTACATTTCTGCACAAAAAATACATCCAGAAAACACATCAGAAACGCACCCAAAAAACGCACAGTGTGAAAGCACAATCCTTATCAAATATTGTAGTCTATGGGGCTGCCCCACGATCTTGTTTTAGGCGCTTTTAAAATCCTAAAAGCGCCAAAAATATGAGCGTATTGCTATGCAGTGGAGACATAGCCGAAGTTCATGCGTTTCATTTCATTTTTTCAACACCATAAACAACACATGCATATTTAAAAAAATGCGATTAAAAACGCATGCAACAAAAACGTGTTCATTTAATTTAAAAGCTGATGGGTTGCTCTTATTTAGAACACAGGTGAAGTTTGTCTTAATTAAAAAACTCATTTTCTTTTATAATTTCAATCACATCTCAAATTTCACAAAAAGCAACACATCAATTTGTGGGGTAGGTAGACCTACCTCTGAAATATTAAAATACAATGTTATTTATTTTGCACATTCAAAAAGCCAGAATTGGGTCTTATGTTCAACCTGTCTTTTAGAACAACAGTAAAAGTTAAAAAAGCTAATTTAACATAATGACATACCAACCAACAGAACAATGTGATCATGACATGTATAGTAGACTGTTAGGGCATGTTCACACGCCGGATTTGGCCGCGGTTATGGCCGCGGGTTCCGAGGTGGTTCCCGCGGCCAACTCGCGCCTAGTTTCTTAACATGGTTTCCTATGGGAAACCGCGTTAATTTTCACACGCCGCGGGTTTGGAGAACTCTCCGGTTTGCCCCCTGCTATTCATTTGCATAGGGGCAAACCCTCGGCGCAAGCCGCGCCCCAAACCACACCCCACCCGCGCCGAGAGACGCGAGTTTGCGGCGAGGTCCAACGAGGTTTTGGCCGCGGCCAAAACCGCTGTGTGAACATGCCCTTACTGTGTGAAAAGGAAATGCAACAAAAAACATTGCATTTTTCCACCCTCATGTACTGCTGTAGCAAGCTTGAACTTGTCATTCCACAGCTACTATCTGGTGTCAAACATGGAACTACAAGTGCCAGCATTCCCCATAAGTCTCTGTTTGTAACTAGCGGACGGATGTAATTTGGAACTGTATAAGTCGGGGACTGCCTGTACTCTTTTTAAATGAGAAAACAATAAATTGGTTTTTAAGGGGTTAATACCTATTTTGGTTTATATACTGTTAAGATAACTGAAGAAATAATTGCTCAAGCTGTCTGTGGTAAGTTACTAAGTGTCCACTAGATGTTCCTGCACAGTGGAAGTGTCTTGTTTTTTACCCCCTCCACCTACACACACTCACAATCACTTTTGCTTTGACAAATCCAGGCGTTTCCTGTGTCAGTCAACAGCAGAATGGAGGATTTGCTGCTGAGTGGCCAGGGCACTTCTAATGTTTAGGGTGGGTAAAGGCTTGTAAAGGCTTTGATTCATAGCAAGAACTCTAGTCATTATGTAACCCAAGCTGGAGCAATTGGAAGTAGCAGCTGCCATGTATAAAGGCATTTTGCGATGTATCCTAACTGGCAGGAGACTACTGGAGTTATCAACTAAGAAGGCCAAAGGGTTGTGAAAAGTTTACTGGCAAAACACCAGGATACTTCCCAGCAGACATTTAGCAACTAATTCTCATTTAAGGCAGGAGTGGTTAAAGCATATTTAATGTTTTTTATCCTAGCAGTGTGATCAGCAACATGAGATCTATTGTTGTTGGTGGTAGCATTTCAGTGTGGTCAAAACTGCTGACAGATTACTTTTGAAGGGGTTGTCCAACCATAGTCTCCTACCTGATCCTTGTGATATATGGCGTCAGTTGCTATAGAATCTCGCCGGTCCAGCAGGGCTGTGGAGTCAGTGTCCATTTTGGTGGAGTCGTTATAAAATGGACCGACTCCCAAAACATATAATTAATTGGTAGTTAGTTCAATGCAATGCCAAGAGCAAGAGAACTTGGGTCTTGCTACTGCTTCCATGTCTTCAACCTCATCAGATGAGTATAATTGATGACATTGAGCAGGAAAAGTGTTGCCGCAGGGGAAAAGATTCCGCTCCCATAGCTAACAGATTGACCAGATTTCAGCAAAATTTTTCACTTGTTCTCAAAGAAGTAGACCATTCATTTAAACTGACAGTGCATGAGGCAATTCCTTTATACCCTGAGATTGTTAGAGATGTTACCCATGTGGTCACCGCTTTGCCACCAACCCAAGTTAGTGTAGAGAGGCCGTTTTCTAGCCTGGAAATAATGAATTCAGATTTGAGGTTTTCTCTAAACGAGGATCTGATGGAGTCAATACTATTTCTCAGAACAAATTCATAGATTCAACAAATGTTATTCAGGATGTTTTTGTTGAAATTTTTTTTTTTCCCACTTGATGGAAGTGTTTTGCATATTTACAATTTATTAAAGTTTTGTGTTTTAAAGCTGCATCCAATAATTATATTTTTTGTTCTACGTAAATAGCTTTATTATTGTATCATAAGAGTGAGAAAAAGCCTGATGTTACCATTTGACTACAGTAAAGTTATCACTTAAACATGCGCCATGTATGAGGGAGTAGGAGTTAGGGAAACTGAGGAGTCGGGGTCAGAGTTTTTATCTTACCGACTCCACATCTCTATTGTCCAGTGTGTAGATGCACCTCTCCATACCTGATAGACTGCCTGGACAAGGTTTTAATGTTGTTTTTTTCAAAATACAATTTATTAACAAGAATTTCTTGGAATGTTTTAGCAGGTCTGTGTATGTATTCTAACTAATATACTGTCTGCCGCCCCTTTAGCCGTTGTACAGTATCAGTTTGGGGCATAGGATATTACAGAATAAGATTGGGTACTACTGTGGACTCTAATATATATGAGTGTGTGTGTGTGTGTATATATATATATGTATGTGTGTGTATTATGTAAAAATAACCCAGATTAGAGTAACATTTCGAGGTAACTTGTAACTGACACAGGACTGGTTGGTAAATATATTAAATTGGTGACCTTTATTAGTTTGTGTATTTAGATATCTGTCAATCATATTTACTCCAAAAGAGTTCATGAGGATTTTGTATACGGAATTGACCCGATTTCAAATCCATGTGAAAAAAATTCACAGCATTTAAACAGTGATGTGGAATTCTCATTGAAATCAGTGGGAGATGGTTTTTAAATGCAGGTTTCAGTGTGGGATATACAAGAAAAGTCACATGAAAAATCTCTGTGTGAACTTAACCTTGCTAATGATATTTAGCACCCAAAATTTCCTTCTGAGGCTAGGGTCACATTTGTGCCTGAGGCTCAGTTTGGAACTTCTGCAGCAACTTCCGTTGGGATTTACGCAAGCTGCACTATTTTTTATTTTTTTTCCCATTCAAACAGCCGACACCACGGCTAAGGCCCCATGGACCCGTTGTAGACCGTGGGTTTCGTTGGGCGCTGTTCACGTCATGCAGTAAACGGGTTCATTTACACCTCTATGACGAGTGTTCTGAACAGAAACTTCGATGCATATGTAAACCAAGCCTTAACCTAGGGTATGTTCACACAGAGTATACTGAGTGAGCCACTATACGCCTGGCCAGCACGTACTTCTAAAGCGCTCTGGCCAGGCCTCAATTCACTTTCGTTTTCCCCGGAGCGTAATGGGGAAATTGGCAGGTAATCGTAGCACTCAATGAGAGCTATGATTCTACTGTACTTCGGTGCCCCAAAGTACGGCCCGCAAACACGCCATGTGAACATGCCCTAAAAGAACATGTTTGTTGCTCTTAACAAGGAACGGGCGACAAGAACAGGTTTTACCAGATCTGGCTCCAAATGCCCTGTTTTCCGCTGTGCACTATTTGTTTGTGGAAAGAATTGCATAGAGCTCCACACTATTCTGTCCACCTAGAAAATACAGCTTACAGGGCAAATAGACTGTTTGGGCGACATGTATGATCTGGAGTTGCGCCAGTTTTCTGGCGAAAACGGCGCCTCACCGATCCGACTCCCCTGTCAGACGCAGTGATGCGGTGTTAGGCGCAACCTTCGCCACTTTCGGATGCGCCTAACATGAAGGGGCATGCAATGGGCGTGGTGTGGGCGTTCTGGGGCGGGACGCGGCTCATTCGAATACTCCGAGGCATGCATGAATGTCATTCGGCAAAGTGCGGCGCATTGCAGCGCTCGACAGCTCCTACAGGCAGACCTAGTTGAATCTGGTCTAAATGAGCTGGAGGAAGCGAAGTGAAGCGAGAACGTAATGGATTGGGGCAAAATGTGCTCTAGGTGGACTGTTACAACAGTATACAGCTCTCAGCTCCGTGAGGCATGAAGTATGATTCCAAAAATCATTTTTATTAGGTGTAAAACATTCTCTGAAAAAGAGCTCAAACCTTCTAAAAAAATACATAAATAAAAATCACTAACAACGCGTTTGTCGCCGTCACCGGCGCAACATCAGGACTTGCGATGTAGAAAATTGCCGGGAAATACAGTAATTCAAATTCTGTAAGCTCTTCTCATTGGTTGACATAAACCATCCAATCAGAATAGGAGCGACAGTGAACCATTATAACCTATGGAGTAGTATTGACCAATCAAATAAAAAGGCGGGACAGTTCAAAATACAGTAAAAAAGGCAGAAAAGAGCTGATTGGTTGCGCTAGCGGGGGTTTGGCTATCCCGGCCAATCAGAGCGTGAGCTACTTTGTCCCATTGTAGTCTATGGAGAGATGGGGGCACTGAAATCTCAGCTCCGTGCGGCATGGAGTATTAGTAAATAAATCGTTTTTATTAGGTATAAAACATTATCTGAAAAAGAGCTGAAATCTTCTATAAACATAAATCAATCAAATCCCTAACAACGTATTTGTCGCCGTCACCGGCGCTTCATCAGGAATTGGGATATTGTAAATTGCCGGGAAATACAGTAATTCAAATTTTGTAAGCTCTTCTCCTTGGTCGGAACAAACCAACCAGTCAGAATAGGAGCGACAGTGAACTATTATAACCTATGGAGTAGTATTGACCAATCAAATGCAAAGGCAGACAGTTCAAAATACAGTAAAAAAGGCAGAAAAGAGCTGATTGGTTGAGACCAGGCGGCAGATATGAATCCACCAATCATATGTAGTGCGTCTATTTTGAGTGGAGCAAGCAGGGCGAGATAGAAGGGCGCTCTAAAAGTTATTACTGTCTATGAGAAATATGCTAGTACTGTGATTGGTTGGGGGGAAGAGGGGTTCGTCCTGCTTAGCCAATCAGCGGGTGAGCTACTTATCTCTTAGAGTTCTACGGGGAAAAGAAATGCAGAGCGAGCTCTGTTTGTGATTGGCTAAGTTAAAAGAGGCGCGGTTATTTGGGCCAATGGGAGAGCGAGCGACGCTCTTATGGGTTTTCTAATGCAATCTATAATAAAACTGTACATGCCCGAAATAAAACGATAAGACTCAAGAAGTTGTGCCGATCTGTATATAAAATGAACAATAATATGGGGCTAACGAAAATAAAGAAATAAAAATGAACTCATTGAATTCATTTTTAATTTGTTTATTTTCGTTAGCCAATGATCAATAATATGGGTGTTACGAAAATAAAGAAATAAAAATGAATTCATTGAATATTTTTTGTTTTGCAGCAAGTTCCTTAGGTTTATGTAAATGCAATGCGGATCTTCTGGTTGACTTGGTTGTTCAACCGTTCCTGGCTATTCTATTTGTTCTCTGCTGTGATCCGTCAACATTTTGTGGTTAACACGTCACAGTCAGGGGCTGCAGTGACATGCCTCTAAACTGAAATGATTGCAATGCCATGTGCCTCAAATCCTTTGGGGGGTGCTGCTTATTCTTTTATGATTGGTGGTGGTCTTTATATAATCCTACATTTTCAACTGATGTGCAGCCTTCTGACAAAACCACGAATACTTAGAGCCTATGATAACTGAAACTGCTTTTATACTTTAAACTCTGACTGTATTATACACCACTTTATTGTTTACATTTTGGAAGCCAGACACGACCATCGTATGTCTTTATATTTAATGCTGGGAGCAGTTTTTACAACTCTGCATAATACTAAATGATTTTATACAGAACAGTAATTGTTTTTGTCCCTGTGTGTTCACATTTTGTGGTGGCTTATTCCACCTATACATCTGTCTGATGACCAGGGGCATTTTATTTATTCGCTGAATTTGCCAACTGTGTTTTCTTGACAGTGTGTCACAGCAGAGACTTTCATTTTAACTGTTCTCCAATGTGTGGTCCTCAATCGTGTACTTAGGGCATGTCCCCACTGCACAGGTTTTCGGACGGTTTTTCAGCCGATTTGCGGTTTTTCAGACCGCCTGAAAAACCGGCCGAAAATGAGCAGAACGGGGCTCTATGGAAAACCCGTGCAGCAGTCCCCACTGCACGGGTTTTCCGCCCGACTGTTTTGTCGCCGGCGGTCCGGCGACAAAACATTGTACATGCACAATCTTCCATCCGGTTTCCGTCCGGAACATGTGCATCTCAATGTGAATGGGGAGGGCTGTTCTCCGCTCATCGCAGAGAAAAGCCGCCCCATCCCCACCCCCTGCGGCCGTGAGGAAGGCCGCAAAACAGTACAAATATTGTCCTGTGCCGTGTGAACGGCCCCTTAAGATTTTGATTGTGAGTGTATGAAATGTGGCTTCTATGCCATAAATTTAACCTCTGGCAGTAGACCATATGCACACTTTATGGAGTCTGTCTGGATTTACATGTGGTCATACCACAAACAATGAATGTCAGTGCAGTGGTTTATGCCATAGTCCATGCTAAATAAAAACCAATTACTAAAGTACAGGACAGGTCAATGAGATATGCAGATTCTGTGCTGGAAAACCACGTATTGGCCTAGTTTCATAGAAGTACAATAAAGCCAATCTGATCGGCATACCAATCCGCGGTATATATCCAGGTTTCGGTAGTAAATTTCTTTAAAATATGTGGAGGAGTGGCCTTGTATGAATCAAGACTGTGTGAACAAATTCTTAGATATGGGTTGGCCAAGACCAAAAGTACTGAAAGTAAGAAAATCCATTTTTTGTGTAACTTCAGGCAAAGTTTTATAGCAACACTGCATTCTCCCATATGTCTGAGGACAGAGCTATGACTCAGCTAGTTTACAAGTTATGCTGAGAGTTGTAGTCTCACAGCAGCTGCGGAGACATAGGCTGAAGACCACTGTTTTAGGGAATGCGTCCTCTCTTTTTCATACTAGATAGAATACAGCCATATGGGAGCAGATAGCCAATATCCCAAAGATATTGGGAAGGCCATAACAGGGCATCATGCCAAGGAAAATTCATATACATTCCAATATCAGTAGCACACTACTAACTAAAAAACTATCAAAAGGCACATAGGAATTTTTGAAAAAGCATTTCTGCTACTTAGGATACATGAACATTTTTTGAGGTGGAGGTCTGAACAGGCTCCAAAGAGAGGTATCAATGGAGTAGGTTCCCACCTGCATTTGAGGTCCCCTTGCTGATTGGGAGGGCTTAAGCACTTTTGATAAAAAATGTGAACTAGGAACCTCAAAAATGTTTTATGTATCCTAAATAGCAGAAATGCTTTTTCAAAAATTTCTGTATGCCTTTTGATAGTTTTTTAGTTAGTAGTGTGCTGCTGATATTGGAATGTGTATGTATATTGCTGCCACACCAGTGTGCACCTATGCTCATTTTTTCAAAAAAGTTTTTTGGATGTGCAAAACCAAATATTGTTGTCTAGAGGGAAAAGTCATATGGCTTAGCATTGTCTACTTGGGTAGGCCCTGTCTATTCAATGATTTTAAAAACCTTAAAAAAACAACAAAACCTGAAAACAGATTTAACTGATTTAATGCACAAAATTGTATTATAATGCATTAACGTAATAACTTTTTTTCTCTGTGGATATTCACACTACAAATTTTTCCACCAGAAATCATTATAGAGGCTTATTTCAGACATAGAATAGCCACATTTCCACCATGCTGATCTGTGCCTCGATTTAGCAAAGTGACATGTCATTTTTTTTCTGCATTAAAGTCTCCATGCAGATTCTGACTTGATATTCACATAAAAAAAAAATTCTCTTGAATAGAATACAGATTTTTGTACATTGCACATTTTTTGTTTTTATTTTTCAGCGTATTTTTATCATTTTATTTTTTCTGCCTTGATGTGTAGTTCTATTTAATTTGATCCTAAGGAGGAAATGAGGATTCGTGACCTTCCTGTCTCTCGTCCTTGGCATATGCTGCCATGTATGATTTCATTATTTGAGCTTGTTGTTGTGCTTATGCAAAGCATGTCTCATGAGACAGTATTGGTATGGGAATAGATATTACAATTCCCTTAAGTATAGTGTTTGAGCCTCTTGTAAGAGGAAAACATCATGAAGGCTACCAAAGGAATATATCCCATATATGTCACTATATAGTGATACGGTGGCATACACCATCCATTGGTCAAAATTTATGATCAAAGTATAGCTCTTGGTGTATGTTATTTTTCAGTGATTGTTTAGGTTACAATATGCTGTGCTTTCCTATACAGTTGAAAAGAATCTTGAAATCATGCAGTTGACATTCTGGGGACTATGCCACATAGTAGTCTTTACACTTCCTGATGTGTGGAGATCACTTCTCAGCAGGCTACTCATTATCTGACAGGCAGGATTACAGTTAAAAATTACCGCAGCATATTTATAACCCGAAATCCACTATTTAAAATAGGTGGTGTCACAGCTCTTTTTCTACCTGTGTGATACCCCTGCATCAGTCACAGCGCATACCTGGACACTTGACCGTAAAACTCAATGATGCCTCTCTTGTTCACAAGTTTCTATGGTCCAGGTGGCTGCTGTAAACAGAGCAGGGCAACAGCTCAGGTAAAAAGACTGATCTCATAATCAGGTACAGAAAATAAAAAAAATATATAAACCACTCACAAAACCTTAGGCATATTTGGCTTTCTGTTGACATTTCAGGATGAAAATAAAATTTCTTGATTTTTTTATTTTTTTTTAAATTAACTAAATGAGACCATCTCTTAACTTTAGAATGCACATGTCCAACTGTTCAATTATTTCAGTACTTTTTGCTCAACTTGCTGATCTCTAACAAGGAGCTTAATGGCAAAATTCACAACTGTTGTTTGATCCCTGAATCGCCAAATAATTTAGGGGATCAATTTGAATTAAGATTTAAACAGTCCTCCTCATCTTCAAATTTTGATATCCTACCTATCAGTTGATCACCATTGCGAGGCTTCAAGCAGGATGCTCTTGGATGGAAGTGGCCAATGAGCTCAGAGTGTCATCAGCAGATTGCAACAGAGATACAGAGAGACAAGTATCACAGAAAGGCAAAGAAGTGGACATCCTTTGGCTACATCACACACCAATGACCGCTTCATTGTAAATAATGCCCTGCGGAACCAATTGATGAATGCCAGGCATGTTTAAGGGAGGTGAGAGCCAACCAAGTGTCATAACAGACCATTTGTAACTATCTACATCAGCATGGTCTTCGTGCTAGACGACCTGACAACACCACCAGGCACAGTCTTCATCTTGCATGGGCCAGGGAGCATCTACGCTGGTCAAGGGACCAGTGTTTCTCAATGCTGTTCAGTGATGAAAGGCTGCACCACAAGCCAGGTCAGGTACCCTTGCCAGTCTTCTAGCACGCAGACCACATTGATGTGAACGGTAGGAATGGTCTGTTATGACACTTGGTTTCCTCTCACCTCCCTTAAACGTGCTTGGAGCTGTGTGGCATTCATCATCTTGTTCCACAGGGCATTGTATACAATGAAGTGGTCATCAGGGTGTGATGTAGCCAAAGGATGTCCACTTCTTTGCCTTTCTGTGACTCTTCCAGTCTCTCTGCATCTTTGTTACAACCTGTTGATGACACACTCAACAGGTTGATGACACACTCAGTGGCCAATTCCGTTTGATACCATCCTGCTTGAAGCCTCGCAGTGGTGAGGTACTGATGACCAATTGTAAAGTGTTGTCTTGGCCTCATGATGTCAAAATATGAACAGCATTACGAGGAGAACTGTTTAAGTCCCAATTCCAATTGATCTCCTAAATTTATTGGACAATTCAGGGATCAAACACATGTTGGGAATCTTGCCATCAAAGGGGTTGTCTCACTACAAAGATGAACTTTAAACATGCAGGGGTTGGTAATTGAAGAGATTTTACAAACACGTTGTTTTATTTTTTTGGCTTTGTTGAGGAGATAATTTAGAATTTATCAGTTCACAGTGCACACAGGTTTCTCTGGTTACCATTCTGCTCTCCCCTTCTGTCTGCTCTATGTTATCTGATAGAAGGGATGACAACAAATCGGGTTGCTGGCAGCTTGAGAGCAGACTGTGCGATCTCACACAAGTAATTAGTCTCCTTTTTTTGTTTACAGCGATCCTGCTACACATCCGGCGGGTGCCAGCTGCTAAATTGCAGCTAACACCCGCCGGTAACAGAACTGGATGGAGCCGGCTCCATCCCGGGCTGTTAAACCCTTTAGATGCTGTGGCAAACATGGCCGTGGTGTCTAAATGAAAGAAAGATGGTGCTGTGCACTGTTCCTCACTCCAATCGGGTCCCCCGCAGCGAGATTGCGAGGCCCTGATTGGTTAACATGACAGATGGAAGCCTGGCGAGCCACCATATTTGTACACCCTATTACAATGCAATAGGCTGTATAAATGATCGAGCTCCCTAGTGGTGAAGCACCCTAGTAGGACTCAAAGTGACAGTAAACAAAAAAAAAAGTTTTCAAGTATAAAAAAAAAAATATTAAACGTTCAAATTACCACACTTTGCCATTTTGTAAATAAAAAAATAAAAATAATAAAAACATTTATCCCATCTGCTGAACACCGTAGATGGGGGGAAATAAATTAAAAACGGCAAAATTGGATGTTTTTTTTTTTTTTTTTTTGCCCTTTCACGTCCCCTAAGAATTGGAATAACAGTCATCAAAAAATGACATGTACAGGAAATCCCAGGTTACGAAAAGGATAGGGACTGTAGGTTTGTTCTTAAGTTGAATTTGTATGTAAGTCGGAACAGGTATATTTATTAAATATAACTCCAGCACAAAAGGTTTTTTTTTAAATTTTTGTGCAGGGAAGGGTTTTTACATTTGATTTCTTGTCTGTGCCCCTGTTTAGAAGATTACCCCTCATGTGCTGCTGTGGCATGCTGGAACTTGCCGTTCCACAGCTACTATCTGCTGTGGAACATGGAATTCCAAGTGCCAGCATGCCTCATAAGCCTCCGTTTGTAACTAGGGGACAGATGTAAGTCGGAACGGTGTAAGTTAAGGACTGCCTGTATTCCAAACTGGTACCAATAAAAAGTACACTTCAGCCCTCAAAATATGTACCCTCACTCAAGTTCATAGGTGGAAGTACAAAAAAGGTATTAGTCGCAGAAAATGATGCCGAAGCAAACATTTTAAATATAGAAAATGTTAGGATTTTTTTTAATGGTACCACAACATAACGAAAACTGTACATGTTTGGTGTTCCTGGATTCGAATCAACCTGTAGAGTACATGACACATCATTTATACGGAAGATTGAACACCTTAAAAACAAAACCCACGCAAACCCTTGCAAAAAGTGCTTTTTTTCACATTTTGCCCCACTTACAATTTGTTTTTGCAGTTTACCATTATATTCTATGGTACGGTGAATGAAACCATTAGAAAGTACATCAAATGTCTATGTAGCTGGAAAAATAAAAAAGTTATGGCTTTGGGAAGGCGGGAAGGAAAAAACAAATGTGAAAAAAATAGGCTTGCTTGTTAAGGGATTAAGCTCTGTACTTCTAGATAACATCTCCTGCTTTCATATCAGTGCTTTTAGAAGAGCTGTGAATGCCCAGTTTATATGCTGAACACTGCCATAGAAGCAGCCACAGCCTAATCAGGACCAGACAACATGCATGCATCTGAATCTGCATCTGGCTCTGAAATATTGTGGTGAGACCTCTCCTTTTAGCTCCATGTTAGAGGTCAGCAAGTTGTACAACAGGACTGAAACATTGAACAGTTGTACATGTGCATTCTAAAGTTAAGAGATGGTCCCATTTAATTGATTTAAAAACATATTCAAGAAATTTTACGTTTATCCTGAAACTTCAACCAAAAGCCAAATTACTGCTGGTGATGAGTCCTGAAGTTACTGTGGATATGGCCACCTACGGATTGTTGCTGATCTGATTATATTTCATGCCGCCCTTTTGGTACTGATGGTTCCTGGAGATAGGACACTCGTATACTGCAGACACCTGAAATACAAAGGGTTTGAGGAGCAGGACAATGTGGTTGGAGCATTACAGAAAGCAGCGCTAAGCTTCCTCGGGTTTTTTGGCTTCAAAAACTCCACACCAGGGTCTAATATATTGTAAAGTGGCAATAAATCACTCAGGGCCACCACCTATGTAATCCAACGAGTACTACAATAAGATGCTCACAGCATCTACAATATGTGATGAGGGGAGTTTTAGCTTTCACTTGGCACATATTTACTGATGGAAGATGGAGCAGGAGTGTCTCTGGTGCCAACTTCTAGACAATTAGCCAAGAGTGCTGGAAACACTGTGTAGTCTAAAGTGGCTGTAAATGCTGGAGATGTCCCTGACATTCATGGTGTGGGGTTTTGGAGACCAACAAGAGTTTGGCTATGTCCACCGGACTAGTGTTTCAAGTCGGAATCCACGCGGATTCAGACTTGAAATACTCGTCCAAAAGTAACCCATTCCCATTGACTTCAATAGAAAATACGCGTTGTTGTTGTTAATACAACGCGTATTTTCTGCAGTCGGTGTTAAAATGTCGAAAAACTTAGAACGTGTTCATTATTCCGTGTGGAAAATTTACTATTAGTATGGCTAAAAACCTTGTGTAGAACACATCCAAAACAACATCAAAATGCTTTGGATGCATTTTACATGTCCAAAACCTCCCTAAAGATATTTGGGACTCTTTTTATATAGTTGTAAATCCGCTGCAAAAAAATTACCTAAATCCACATGAAATACTTATTGAAAATCAAGTCCGACAATGTGGTTCCCAATGATAGAAGCCGACGAGTAAATTTTACTTGTCGTCTGGACGTACTCTTTCTGTCTTGTATGATTTGCCTGACAGCAATGTGGATCGATGATGCCATTTTCAGCACAGACCAGTGCTACTGCTTTTTATTAATGATTTCTCTGCACTCTATGAAGTCGGCTTAGCTAAAAAGTTTAGAAATATAACTTCGCTGATTACTCTACCTGGTCAGAGCTATTTGCTTGCTGCAGCGAATGATTAGGAAAAAAAACCCAGCTGTTCACATCTATTTCATTATTTAGTTTTTCCTAAGGCTATGTTCACACGGCTTATTTGCGGGGCGTAATTACGCCCCGCAATTACGCCGTGTGGACGGGGGTGGGGCGGGAGCGGGGGGGCCGGCACCTCGCCGGCCCATAGACTATCATTGCTAGCGGCACGTATACGCCGCTAGTAAATGGCATGTCACTTATCTCCCCCCGCGGCGTATTCGCTGAGCGGGGAGAGGAGACGTAATCCATAGTCCTCTTTGAGAACTGTGGATTAGCGTAATGACTGGGACGTATTCCAGCTGTAATTCGTGCAGTACGGTGTGAAATTACGGACTGAAATACGTCCCATTTTAAGCCTTGTGAACATAGCCTAAGGGTGCTTTCACACGGTGCGTCTTTGATGTGCTTTTGTGCAGGAAGGCACAGCAATCAATGCTGTACATTGCTGCACTAAAAAATTAGCAAAAGTCGCGGCAAAAATCACGAATTTTACCGCAATTTTTTATTGTGATTTTTGCAGCGATTTTTGTGCAGCAATGTACAGCATTAACTGCTGTGCCTTCCTGCACAAAAAAACACTTTAAAAACGAACTGTGTGAAAGTTCCCTAAGTGCAGTACAAGGGTTGTGCCACTGACTCATTTGGTTTCTAGATAAGTTAGTGGTATTTGCCAGCTGTTAAAAAAAAAACCCCAATAAAAGCCAGTGGTGATTATTAACCCTATGACTTTTTTTTCTCCTAATTGCAATACCGGGGGGGGCACCAATATAAGTCATTTGGTTTGTGGCTAGTGGTTTGTGGTATCTGCCAGCTGTTAAGGGAGAACTTGGTTATCAACAGCCATAATTCTACACGTTTTTTTTTCTGATTGCAGTACCTAGGATGTGCCACATGAGCTAATTTGGTTTGTGGCTGGTGGTTTATGGTATCTGCAGGCTGTTCAGGAATAATTTGGTTATAAACAACCATAATTTTACACTGTTTTTTTCTGAGAGTAATACTGTATCTTGAATGTGCCACCGGAGCTAATTTTGGTTTGCAGCTTGCAGTTTGTGGGGTTCATGGTAGGTTCAGAGGAAATTTGGTGAGCAACAACCTGGCTTCAGATCAAATGTAAATTCAAAAAGAATATAAAGTATTACATGGCTTATCACTGTAGCTAGCTTTGCTGTGTTAGTGGTTTATGGTATATGCATAACACAATACAGACAATACAGGAATATGGTACATGTTTTAATGAGTAATGTTGTCTAGGAAAGAGAAAACTTTTTCATAGTCTGGTGATGTTAGTTTAACTCTTCTGCTACTGCAAAACCTTCAGTTACGGATATTGAGGCTGGGTAAACTTTTAGTTGATTATCCTTATTACTTATATGTGAAAAATTTTAATGGGGTTGTTAAAAAATGTCATTGCAAGCATGTAGTTAAAAAGGTGTTCATAATGCTAGTCTGTCTGACGGGGCATGATGAAAAACAGAAGAAAATAATCATACATGCTTCCAGGGTGCTGTCATTCTGTCGCGCTGGCAGTCCTGGTGATCTCGGCTGTAGCTGTCGACATTCATCGTTCACATGACAGCTGCAGCCAATCACAGGCCACAACATCACAAAGCATAACAGCCTGCAAAAAATGAGCCTTCACTTAGATCCATAGATGGCAAAAGGAAAAGTTATTTGTCGCAGAAGATGGCACTGTTACACAAATATAAGAAATAGAAAATGTTTTTAATTTTTTAAAAGTACTAAAGCAAAACAACCATTCTTCATATTTTGTATTACTGGAATTTCATGAACCTGCGAAATACAGATAACACATCATTTATACCGAAAAGTGAACACATAGAAACAAAATCCCCGCAAACATGGTGCAAGTATTTTTTTTTTTCTTTTTTTACATTTAGCCCACTTAGAATTTATTTTCCGGTTTCCCAGCACATTCATTAACGCCATTAAATTATACATCTTGTCCTGCAACAAAAAAGCCCTTAAATGCCTATGCAGACTGATTGAAAAAAAAAAAATGGCTCTTGGGGAAGGCGGGTAAGACAAAAATGAAGCGCCATAAAGTTATGGTGGGAAGGGGTTAATATTAAAAGTTGAGGGACCATTGTAAAACTAAGGAAATGATGCAAGGCAAATGTGGTGTATATCTCAAAAAAGGTTTGCCATCAATGGGAATTAGAGTTAGGGTGTACGTTTACGGACTCGCAATGGGAATGTTGTTTCCAACTTACACATCGAGCAGTAGTGGCCTCTAGACACCAGGAAACGTGCTACAAGATCTTATCCAGGTGGTATAGGGTGCCCATGATCCTTCATAAATGGTTTCCAGCAATTCCAAACACTTGTTGGCGCTGTAGGAAACATGTGGGTACCATGGTGCACTTCTGGTGGGACTGCCAGTTAATTCGGAGTTATTGGATGTCTGTCCGGAGAATTATCACATTGATCACTGATGTCTCGGTTCCTGACTCTCCAGAGGCCTTTCTGCTCTTTGTTTGATTTCCCAGTTTCTAAATATAAAAAATCTATTCTTAGACACTTGATTCAGGCCGCCAAAACGGTTATCCCTAAGAGGTGGAAATCTTCTATTCCTCCTATTGAAGATTGGTACCATGAAATCAATTTAATATGTCGAATGGAGGAATTGTTGGTCCACTCCCCCGCTCAACTACTTCGGTTTAATAAATTGTGGTCCTATTGGTTCACGTTCAAGTCTTCCGCCTCTTATCTGTTATCTTAGGGGCGGGACCCTTGGGACGGGCGGGTGCCCTTCGTGTTGGATGGCAGTCTGCCTGGATTCTCTCTCATGGCTGGAAGGCCACCCTCAGGTGCAGGAATCGGTTGCTGGCGTATTTCGGACAAGGCTGTGACCTGTGTGTATTCTACATGCTGTATTACTAATCTTTTCCCCTTATTTGTTGTCTGTTGTCCGCCCCCCCCCCCCGCCCTCCGTGGCTCTGTTTGTTTGATTGTTTGTTTGTTAGCTACTTTAGGCTTCAATTGCTTTTTTTAAGCAGGAGTTTATTTGAGGTGTGCACACTTATGCAGAGTCTAATTTTTTACATTTAAAATTTGTGTGCCTTATTATTGGTACTGATAGTGCTGAGCTGTCTTATGGACAGCTCAAGTACATTGTGACTTACTGCTACGTAATTGTTTATTACAAACTTTGTATGGTTTTTCATATACTTTGTATTGCATGGTCTTTGTTTTATATGCTTTGTTTTACATTTTCTACTTCAATAAACTTCCTCTCGGAATTAAAAAAAAAAAAGGATACTAGTTCTTCTCAATTTATTTATATACTAGTAATATCCGTTGTGGAAAAACTGTTTAAGGGACATTTAAGGGTCTATATATATGACTGTGTGTCAGATAGTATTTGTAATACTTAGCATGGTTTTACTAAGGACAGAAGTTGTCAAACTAACCAGATCTTTGAAGAGGTGATTAGAAGCCCAGACAGAGTTGACTGTTGGTAAAGTGTCTTAGGAACAAAACTGTTTGACACTTCCTCATAGATGCCTATTGATTAAAGGGGTGTTCTCAAAATAGTTGGGAGTCCCAGACAAAGGTGGGATACCAGTGATATGCTGTAAATGTCTGAGTTCGGAACACCCCTTTAACGTTTAAACCCATTTTACTACTACTTAACCTACTAATACTAATTTATTACTAGTACCTATAAACCTACTTTAATTTGTATGTTATAATTAGATTGAAAACTGGTTAATGGGCTGTGCTCAGAGAGTTGTGATTAAATGACTCTAAGGGTATGTTCACACTGCGTAATTGCTCTGCAATACGCCTGAAATGCACCCTGTAATTATAGTAATTCATAGCTGTCATGGAGAGCTATGAATTCCACTCGTCTTCCCCGGCGTACAATACGTGCGTATTGTACGGCGAGAGAAAGAAGTGACATGTCACTTCTACCCGGTGCCTATGCGCCGTGGATAGTAGAAGTGAATGGGGTGCTCCTCCTGTGCTTTATAAATATGCACTGGCCAGTGCCTACTTCAAAAAACACCCGGTGCATTTCGGCGTGTACAGTACACGCTGCAATACGCAGTGTGAACATACCCTTGATGTGAATTGTTCAGTTATAGGTGGTGTAGCCCAAGGTTTACTGCTGCGTCTACTTTTAAGTTTATATATTAATACTATAAAGTCTGTTATTAACCCCTTCCCGACATAGGGCGTATGCATACGCCCTAGCGGGAAGTGACTTCCTGTAAATGGACGTATGCATACGCCCTGGCGATCGCGCGGGCTTGCGGGCGAGCCACGCGCGATCGCAACATGGGACCAGCGGTAATGTACCGCTGGCCGCATGCCGTATCACCCCCGGTCGGAGTGAGCTCCGGCCGCGGGTGATTACCGCTTCATTACCGCAGCCTGTCATGGCTGCGACAATAAAGCGAGGCAGGGGAAAGGGAGGGTCCCCATACCTTTCCCCCGTCGGCTGCCGCAAATATTTGCGGACCGATCTTTCCTTTTCCCGATGCCCCCGGGAATGAAAAGGCACTTCCCGGGGGCAAACTTGAGTCACCATGCCCCCAATGAAATTTTGGGCATGGTGACAGGCGTTTTCCCTGGGGGACCATACACAAACGAGTCTGTTTCACTGGCCTTTCCTTCTAACACAAAAATGATTATTGCTGTTTAGGAAGAAAAGTTAAAAAAAGGGCAAAATAAATATCAAAAGGGGAAAAAAAAAATAAAAAACCCCAAAAAAAAAAAATTTAAAAAACAAAGTAAAAAACCCCCCCTTTTCCCCCCTTTTCCCAAAAACCCCAAACCCCCCCAAAAAAGATAAAAAAATTTAAATTACCCATCTTTTGGGATCGCCCCCCGTGCGTAAAACCCCCCCCCTATAAAAACTTTTATGTTAATTTTCCCCCTACGGTTTTAAAGGCGTAAAAAACAAAAAATAAAAAAAAATCACAGAACTGCGATTTTTGTAATCCTGCAGCACCTTAAAAAAGGAAAATTAAAAACGATCAAAAAAAATCCTATAAAAGCCCAAAGTTGTACCATTTAAAAAAATTTTGTTTAACCCCCAAAAAAAAAGGCCTTACACGTCACTGTATACAAAAAAAATAAAAAAGTTTTGGCTCCCCCCCCCCCCAAAAACCCGCGATGGAAAAATATTATTTAAAAAACAATAAAAAAACTTTTTTTTTTTTTAAAATGCTTCAAAAATTTAAAAAAAAATATATAAAAAAAGGGTATCGCCGTAATGATTTGACCCCCGAAGTAAAGCTAACTGGTCAAGGATACTGCACCGGGGAGCGCTGTTTAAAAATAAAAATAAAAAAAATCTAGGATTTCTGTATTTTTTTTCACCCTTGCCTTCCAAAAACGGATTTAAAACTGATCAAAAAGTTTGTCCCCCCAAAAAAGATACCAATAAAAACAAAAAACTCTTCCCCCAAAAAACAAACCCCTAAATGCTCCCTATACAGAAAAAAAAAAAAGTTATGGCTCCAGGGCTATGGCGATGCAAAAAAATGTTTTCCCTTTTTGAAATAAAAGTGTTTTTTATTTGTTGGGGTTAAAAACAGTAAAACATAAAAAAAAATTTTCAAAATTTGGGGATCGCGTAATCGTATCACCTGCTGGTATAAAATTAAATATGTCAGTTTTTTACTGCACGGTGACCGTGTTAAACCAAAAAAAATAAAAAAAACTACCCGAATACTGTAATTTTTTTTCAAAATGGGCCCCCAAAAACCTTAATAAAAAGTTTGGGTTTTAAAAACGGGGGGGGGGAAAATGCCCCCCCTAAAGGGACTAATAAAAACGTCAACCCCATCCCCCCAAAAAACAAGCCTAATCAGCCCCCGTATACCGAAAAAAGAAAACGTTATGGCTAACAGAACAATCAACATAAAAAATAATTTTTATAGACCATTTTATTGTGTAAAAGGAAAAAAACAAAAAAAAACCCAAAAAACAAAAAATTTTTTTCAATTTCAATTGTACGACCCCCCCCTAGTAAAGGGTTTTCACTTCATTTATACTGCCCCCCGAACGCGTAAAATTGAAAGCCCAAAAAAAAAATGACGGAAAAATTTCGTTTTCCCCTTTATTTTCATACCAATTTGCAAAAAAAAAAAACAACTTTTTTTAACACCCCGTGCACCCAAAATGACAATAAACCCCCAATGAGGATCTATGAAAGGGGTGCTTGAATCCAAAAAGGGGGGCCTTTTTGGAAGGTTTTACCCCCTTTTTTTAACTTTTGGGGGGTTTGTAAAGGGCCTTTGTTCACACGGGCTTATTCTGCCGGGGTTTTGGGCCCGTACGCGGGGGCCCGGATTTGCGGTTCATACGGCGCCAAAATCCGCGGCAGCAATTAACCCGGGAATCCCACTCTCTCATAGAGAACAGTGGAAACCGTCGCTCCTCCCCCTCGGGGAAAACCCCCGCGGGGGGGGAAAGTGACATGCACATTATTTACGGCGGGGGGGGGGGGGGACGCGCCGTAAAAAAAGGGTTGTTATGGGGCCGGGGCGGGCCCCCCCCCCCCACCGCGCTCCCGGGCCCGCCCCCAAAACCCCCCCTTATTTCACGGCGGATTTGTGCGGGTCAATAGGCCCACAAATCCCTTTGGGGAAAAAAAACCGTGTTTAACACGGCCTAAAATTTGACATGGCCCCAAACCAAAAACGCGTTTTCCCAAAAAACCCAAAAGCGCTCCTTTTCCTTTTTCGCCCTGACATGCGCCCAAAAAGCAATTTTAAACCCCCCATGTAGGGTATTTCCGAACTAGGAAAAAAATTGGTAAAAAGGTTTTGGGGGCTTTTTTCCCAGGATTCCTTGTAAAAATTTAAAAAATTTTCCTAAAATTTTAGATTATTGGGGAAAAAATTTTTTTTTCCCTTTTCACAGCCTTTAAAAAAACCCAAAAAATTTGTGTGGTCGATATGCTCAAATAACCTTGGTTTTATTCTGTAAGGGGGTAAATTTCCCAAAATTTTGGGTTTTTTTTTAGGGGGTTTTTTTAAGTTTAAGCACCTTAAAGGGGGCCCCAAACCCGGAAAGGCCCCTAAATTTTAAAAAGGTAAAGAAAATGGAACCCCAAAAAGTCCAACAGGTTCTCCCTCCCATTTTGGGGGTTAAGGGTGAGCCAAAAAATGCATAGGGGCCCCAAAAAATTGGTTTTCACTGAAAACGGCAAAAAATCTGGGAATCAATATTTAAATTGTATTTTTTCCCTGTTTACATTTACCCCTAATTCTTTTTGAAAAAATGTATAAAAATTGAAAAAACTGCAAAAAAAGGGGAAAATTTTGAAATTTACTTTTTCCCCTTTTGCTTTAATTCCTGTGAAAAACCCTTTAAGGGGGTTTAAAAACTTCCTAAAAACGGGGGAATACTTTAAGGGGTGTAGTTTTTTTAAATGGGGTCACTTTTGGGGGGGATTAAAAAACAGGTCAATCAAAGTCACGTTAACTGACTGGTCCATAAAAAATGTTTTATTGCAAATTTTGTTGAAAATTTGGAAAATTACAACTAAATTTCTAAGCCCCCTAATGTCCCCCTAAGCCCACCTCTGTATCACACTCCTTGTGTCCCTGATATGTAGATATGGTGCTCAGTGAGCACCATATCTACAATGATTGGGAAAGCAGGGATGGTAATGAACTGCCCTGCTTTCTCTCTAGCAAAGCTTACAACGGCCGCACACTGTAGCTGACAACCACCTGGACTAAAGTCAACGGGCGGTCGGCATCATGTGTAACCTGGGGCCGCGGATTGGCTGAGCATGCGCCACGGCCCGGCGTTTGGGATCCCCTGATTTATACTATGCAGTGATCGCTGGAAAATATAAAAAAAAGTACCATTGAAAATGTCAACTCCTCCCACAAAAAATAAAACCCTACACAGACTTTGGTGATGCAAAAACGTGTTTTTTTATTTTTTTTAAATAATGTTTTTTTATTGTGTAAAACATAAAGACAATATATAAATTGGGTATCATTGTTATCGCTACCTCTGTAAAAAAAAAACAAAAAAAAAACACAGGATTGCTGTATTTTTTCATCCTGCCTCCCAAAATCGTTGATTTAAAAGTAATCCGTGTCATATGAACCTCCAAAATGGTGCCAATTAAATCATCAGATTATATTGATGTAAAAAAACAATTTTTTACAAACTCATTTCTATTGTGTAAAATTAGTAAAACAAATAACAATATATAAAATTTATACTGTAGTTGTACTGACCCACATAGTAAAGTTACGTAATTTATATTGCTCGTCAAACGCTGTTAAAACAAAGCCAAAAAAAATTATTGCATTTTTTTTTTTTTTTCATTTCCTATTTTTACTACCCAATGCTGTGAAAAAAAACTTTGAAACATGAGTTCCATGAGGGGTGTTTAATCCAAAATGGGTTGACTTCTGTACTGGTATTTTCAGGGATGTGGAGTTGGCGTTGTTAAAAAATGGACCGACTCCCAACATGTATAAGTTGGCACAGTTAGTTCAATGCAGTGCCAAGAGCAAGTGGAATTCGGTCTTGCCAGTGCTACTGCTCCTATGTCTTCAGCCTCCTCAGATGAGTAGTGTAATTGATGACATGGAGCAGGCAGTGTGTTGTTCCTATAGCAAACAGATTGACAAGATTTCAGCAACATTTTTCCCTTGCTTTCAAAGAAGTAGAAGAGTTCAACCATTCATCAGAACTGACTGTGGCTGAGGCAATTCCTTTATACCCTGAGATTGTTAGAGATGTTGCCCCCAACCCAAGTTAGTGTAGAGAGGCCGTTCTCTATCCTGGAAATAATAAGATCAGATCAGAGGTCATGTATGAAGGAAGGATCTGAAGGAGGCGATACTAATCAGATCAAATTCATAGACTCAACAAATGTTATTCAGGACGTTTTTTGTAGAAAATTGTTTTTTTTTCCACTTACTGCAGCTTTTTGCACACTTACAAGTTTGTGGTCTAAAGTTGTATAAATAAATATATTTTACACTGACAATCAAAAGGTTAACAATATTTTGAACTTGTGACTTTCAGGCTCCTTATCTCACCATCCACTGCAGCTTTGAATGTGAGACTCCCATCATTTTATAGACAATCATCTTGGCTATCCCCTACATAACTTTGACCTACAACTATTTAACATATACTTAGTTCTGTACAATCTATTACTCTCTGGTATCAGGGGAGGCTGTGACTATAGGACAGGGGGATACAATCTATTACTCTCTGGTATCAGCCAGTATCAGGGGGAGGCTGTGACTATAGGACAGGGGGATACAATCTATTACTCTCTGGTATCAGGGGGAGGCTGTGACTATAGGACAGGAGGATACAATCTATTACTCTCTGGTATCAGCCAGTATCAGGGGAGGCTGTGACTATAGGACAGGGGGATACAATCTATTACTCTCTGGTATCAGGGGGAGGCTGTGACTATAGGACAGGGGGATACAATCTATTACTCTCTGGTATCAGGGGGAGGCTGTGACTATAGGACAGGGGGATACAATCTATTACTCTCTGGTATCAGCCAGTATCAGGGGGAGGCTGTGACTATAGGACAGGGGGATACAATCTATTACTCTCTGGTATCAGGGGGAGGCTGTGACTATAGGACAGGGGGATACAATCTATTACTCTCTGGTATCAGGTTTCTTGTCATGTAACTGCATTGTTACTGTTTTGCTACCGGTGGTGGAAGAATCTTTTTCTTCTTGTATACTACAAATTACAACCTGTTCTCACATTCCCTAATGGCTCAGTGTGTTATTAGGCTGATTCCCAAGTGAAAGGTCACTGGTTTGAGCAGCCATGAAGAAGACTTTCCAAGAAAAGGGAAGCAGCATCATCCAGTTCATCGATGGCGGTCTCTGGGCTAAGAAAATTGCCAAACTGCATCAAGTGAGGCCCTGACAGCTGGAAGAATATGAAATGAAGTCCGTCCATCCATTCAAAAGCCAAGAGGTGGACGTCCAGGCAAAATATCAGAGTCAACATGTTGGTTCACCACAAGTTTTATCAGTTCTAATGCAACAGATCCAGCAGTGGAGGCGGCTCGTATGCTTCGTAAGAGTGAGATCAGACGTCCATGCAACACGCATTATACAAGTCTGGAATGATGGCCCGAAAAAAGGTGAAGAAGCCGCGACTTCAATCTCGTTATAAGAAGCATCGACTCGAGTTTGCGAAAAGTACGAAAAATGGAAGTTTGGAAACGGATGATTTGGAGCATGAGATGAAAGCCAATAGACCGGGCTCTGATGGGTTCAGAAGAATCAAGGGAAAAGCGGGCTAACAGGTTGAGAAAGTTTACAAACTGTAAAGTTCGGTGGTGGAAACCTAATGAAATGGTGTTGTTTCACACCCAAAGATGGATATTTGATCAGGATCAATGTTGATTAAAGCTGAGCTATACGGGTACCCTATAAAAAGTTATTTATATATCGGTACTAGGGGTATAAAAAGGGACAACATAGTTTCCCAGCAGGATAATGCCTAAGCGTACATAAGGTTGGAAAAGGGAAATGGTTCAATAAAATAAATAGAGTTGCTGCATTGGCCCCCATAGTCCCCAGCCTTAACCCTTCCAACATTGTGGGTAGAATTGAAGAAAAAGCTGTATTCGTGCGGAAGTCCAGTCTGCACCAACGTTGGGAATGTGTAGAAAACCAGGGATCAAATTTTGATCAAGACTTGCTTGAATCTGATCCAGGGCGCAGAAGGATTCAGGCAGTATTGAAGCCAAAAGGTGGATTTACCAAAAACTAAAAAATAATAAAAAAAAACATTTTTATTTTAGGGGCAAAACAGTAACGATGCAGTTACATGACAAAAACTGCAGAACTAAGCAGATGCTTTAAAAACTTGCAAGTCAAAATTTTTGTAAAAGATGGTAAGATGACTGTATAAAAATTTCAGTAGCCCTGAACAAAGCTTATGGATGGTGAGATATGGGCCTGAAATGAAAAGTTTTTAAAATACTGTTTCCGTTTTTTTTGTCAGGGAATGTTCTACCCAATAGCTTGATTATTGTATCATAAGGTAATAAAAAAACCGATTTTTACCATTTTTTCTACATAAAGTTATCACTTAAAAATTCCTGTATGAGGGATTCGGGATGGGAAATTTAGGATCGGAGTCGGAGCTTTCGCTTACGACCCAAAACCCGGGGACTTTGGGGGCTTTTTATATAAGGGGACATCTTAAAAAAACAAATTTGGAAAAACGATGTTGAGTTGGGATTTCTTTTTAACATCTACTGTGTTCCAGTAAAAAAAAGGTTCTTATTCTTTAAAAAAGTTAAATTTTGAAATTTCACACCACTTAGCTTTCATTTCTGCGAAACCCCAAAAGGCTTAACAAACTTCCTAATCACGGTTTGAAATACTTTGAGGGGGGCAGTTTTTTAAATTAAAGTGAGTCATTTATGGGGGTGTCTAACATACAGGCCTCTCAAATCCACATCAGAACAGGTCTAGTCCCTTAAAACAAAATGTGATGCAAATTTTCTTGAAAGTGTGAAAAATTGCTAATAAATATATAAGCCCCCTAATGTCTAAAAAAAAAAAAAAAAAGACATTTAAAAAATTATGCCAACATAAAGTAGACATATTTAGATGCTATTTTTGGGGAAATATTTTTCTTACATACAGACTTTTTAACCCCAAAGGACCCAGCCTTTTTTGACCTTCCTGACACCCCCTATTTTTGAAATCGACATGTGTCAATTTTTGTAGAATAACTTTTTGACATTTTTACCTATTCATGTGATTCAAGATTGTTTTCCGTGCACTTGTGCTTTAAGTTAGTAAAAAATTTTTTTATCCAACAATCCTTGTTTGTTTGTGAAAAATAAAAATTTTCATAAAAAATTTGGAAAAATTTGCGATTTAAAAGTTGCAAATTTCTGCGTGCAAGACAGAAAAATTATTCCCCAAAATAGTTTATAACGCATCACCTTTGTCCACTATAGGTTGGCTCTTTTTTTTAAATGTCTTTTTTTTTTCTTTTTACGACATTAGAGGGCTTAGAAATTTTAGAAGTAATTTCTCCATTTTCAAAAATTTGCAATAACATTTTTTAGGGACCCCTCCGTTCTGAGTGGATTTGGGGGGCCTGCAGTTAGATCCCCCCTTAAGTGAGCCATCTGAGAAACTAAAACCCCTTAACGTTTTTACAACACTATTTTGGAAGTTTGATAACCCTTCAGATATTTCCAGAAATTAAAGCAAAGTGGAGGGAAATTTCAAAAATATCATTTTTTTTTGCAATTTTAAATTTTTATCCATTTTTCACTAATACAAAAAATGGACTGGGTAAATGCAAACTTAATATCAATTCCCCAGGTCTGCCTTTTTTTAAGGATATCCCGTATGTGGCCCTGGGCATTATTTGGCTCACCCCATAACCCCCGAAAAGGAGAGCCCTACTATCCCGGGGGTTCCATTTTCAATAATTTTTTTTAGGCCCATTTGGGTTTTGGGGAACCCAAAGGGTTGGGGGCTAAAACTTAATAAACCCCCCCAAAAAACCGCTATTGGAAACTACACCCCTTAAGAATATATCCAGGGGAACATTGATAATAGACCCCACGGGTGATTCACAAATTTTTTTTAGCAAAAGGGTGTAAAATAAAAAATGTTTTTTTTTTAAATAATCGAAATTTTAGTTTAAAAGTTTCATATTAAAGGAAATTCCTGGAAAAAAAAACCCCTAAAACTTTGTTAACAATTTCTTCCATGTTCGGTAAAACCCTACATGTGGGTGAAACGCTGTTTGGGCGCATGGCAGGGCTTTAAAAAAGGGAGGGGAGCGCTATTTGGCTTCTGGAACGCAGATTTTGGGGGGGCCAATTGCTTTCAAAGCCCCCAAAGTAGCAAAAAGGCAAAACCTTCCAAAGTCGCCCCATTTTGGATTCAACACCCATCAGGGATCTCATCTGGGGGCGTACTGTGCTTTTTGGATGCACAGTGTTCCATATTTTTTTTTTTAGCATTGGGCAATAAAAATTTGGGGGGGAAAAGCGTTCGGTCATTTTTTTTTGATCTCAATTTTACAGCTTTTCCGCGTGCAGTGTAAATGATGTGATAATTTTACTAGGGGGGCGGTACAATTACAATATAAGATTTTATATAGTTTTTTCGTTTTATTACTTTACCAGTAGAAATAAGTCATAAAAAATTGCTTTTTTTATTTGTCCTATTTGAACCCATAACTTTTTTTTTTTGCTGTGTGCAGAGCTGTGTATGGGTTGTTTTTTGCGGGGGGTTTGAAGTTTTTTTTTGTACATTTGGGGTGCATATGATCTAGTTCACTTTTTATAAGGGTTTTTCTGAGATTTTTTGAAAAAATCAGAAATCTTGGTATGTTTTTATTTTTATAGCGGTACTTTACGGATATATGACATGGTAGCTTTTCACGGGTCAATACATTACACCGTCCAATTGTAATTTTTTTATTTTTTTACTGCTTTTTTTAAAATAAAAACACTTTTATTCAACCAGAAAATACGTTTTTGCATCGCCATAGTTGAGACCCAAAACTTTTAAATTTTTCTGTGCTTGGACTGTGAGGGATTGTTTTTTTGCGAAGGTTGACTTTTTTATTAGTATCATTTTTGGGGGAAAAAGGGATTTTTGATCGTTTTTTAAATCCATTTTTTTGGGGGCCAGGGTGAAGAAAATACTGCAATCCAGTAGTGTTTTTTATTTTTTTTTTAACGGGGCTCACCGTGCTATCCTGATAAGTTAGCTTTACTTTTTGGGTCGCTACGTTTATGGCGTTACCCTATTTAAATTTTTTTTTTTATTTTGGGCATTTAAAAAAAAAAGAAAAGTTTTTTTAGTGTGTAAAAACAATATTTATGCACGCAACTTCGGGGAAGCTATACATTTTTTTTTTTTCTGTATCAACTGTAAAAGGGATTTTTTTTTGGGGGATAAACGAGTTTTAAATTTGGGCATTTTGGGATTTATAGGAGTTTTTGATCGTTTTTTATTCCTTCTATTGCTGTGGGATAAAAAATAATCTTAATTCTGTGTTGTTTTTTTTTTTTTTGTTTTTTTAGGGCGTTCACCGTAGGGGTTTAATTTAAACAGACAGATTTATAGGGCAGGTCTTACGCACGGGCGATACAAATATGGGTATTTTATTTATTTTTACTTTTTTTGGGGCGATTTCCGTTTGTAAAAGGGGAAAAGGGGGGTGTACGTATTTTTTTTTTATTTTTGTTTTGTGTTTTACTTTTTTTTTTTACTTTTTTTTTTTTTTTTCACTTTTTCCATTTTATTTTACTTTTCCCCATAGGGGGGTTTGAATGAGAGATCTTTTTGATCTCTCATTCAAAAGGAACATGATAGCTTGTTGCTATGATGTTCCCAGACAACTGTCTCACTGCCGGGCCATGCCCACGGGCACGGCCGGGCGTCGTGACTACAGACAACACGGAAAGGGATTCTCGCCTTTCCCTGCTGTCTGTCGAGGCAGGAGCGCACGGGTCGCCCGATCCGTGCGCTGCTGCCCCGCAGAAAAAAGGAGGAGCGACCCTCCCGCCCCTTTAGTTTTGCGACCCCCACGCACGAAAATAAGGGGTTTAAAACCCCCCCCCCCCCCCCCGAGCGATCCGGGGGGCGGGGCCCATGCGCGGGAGTCACTGTAATATACAGCTGACACCCCGCGCCGATCGCGCAAACTCTGCTTTTTGAGTTCGCGCGATCCTAGGACTATCCATCCCTCCCGGGGCGTGAACCCCCCAAAGACCTGGACGTATGGGTACCCAAGGTCGTTAAGGGGTTAAAAAGGTGAAAGTAAGCAAATTTTCCCCAAAATTTTTTTTTAAAAATTTTTGTTTTTTGTACTTTATTCTAGGGGTTATACCGTATTGTTTTGGTTTCCAAATTTTCCCCAACATTTTGTATTTTTCACAAATATATTGGTAAACCAAAATTTTTTTACTAATTGAAGAACAATATGTTTATTAAAAAACATTCCAAATCACATGGGAAAGGGAAAAAACCTTAAAAAAATTTTTCCCAATAAAGTGACATGTCAGATTTGAAAAATGGGGCTTTGTCATAGAGGTCAAAACTGGCTGCAGTGGTAAGGGGTTGAAACATAAAGTTTAATAATAATATCTGGTATGCAACAATAAATTCTCTATTCTGAGTCGCCTTTAAAAAGGGACATAGGAAAAATAAAATAATGTTCTTCTCACCTAGCCGCTCAATCCTTGGTTTGCAGTTGGGGTATGGGATAATTTTAGGCAGTTGAGGACCAGGAGGTGAACAGGTATATTGATCAGAACATTCACTGTATGTCGCCTGTATGTCACTGTATGACTCAACAAATGTTATTCAGGACATTTTTGTTGAAAACTTGTTTTCTTCCCACTTACTGCAGCATTTTGCATATTTACAATTTTTTTATGTTTTGTTTGTGTTCTAAAGTTTATTAATAAATTATTTTTATGTTTACCCAATACTTGATTTTTGTATAAAGGGTGAGAAAAAGCCTGATGTTACCATTTTACTACAGGAAAGTTTTTGCGCAATGTATGACCGAGTCAGAATCGGTGTTAGGGAAATGTTGGTCTGTGCTTTGGCTTGCCGATTCCATAGCCCTGTTTAGCCATTGGTTTATCTACGGGGTTTGCTCTTGGAGACTAGAGTCGGAGCTGGAAGCCACAAGAGGCTGGTTATCTGATCTTTTGATGTTTCGGTGGTTGAATCCTGTATTTGGTTTCTTCTGTGTTTGTTATGCACAATTCTGCTGTTCTATTTTGCTGGAGTTTACCACAATAAAGCCAAAGTGGATCATAAAGCCTGAAGTGAATGAAAAATTTGGGCACCCGGAAAACTTCCCACAATATTTATGTCTTGTTTTGTTTGTGATGGATGGTAATTTCAGTACTAAGCAAGGAGCAAACATTTGAAAGCGAGCATGTTGAGTCTGGCTTTCTTGTGGGCGGTTACAAGCCTGGCATAGAGTGTGAAAGGTGAGACATGTTTTTTTCTGAAAAAAGGGAGTTTCAATGTTCTCCTTTTCATCAGTTGTACAGTAATTGAAGGGCTTTGTAGGAGAGATTTTGCAGAATAGGTTGAGTTGTGTTAAACTTTTGATCCCAAGCTCCAGAGATTAAAGGGGTTATCCAACCTTTAACATAAATAAATTAAAACTTATAGTAATATCTATCTTTCCTCTCCAAATGCCAGGCAGTCTAATGTAGCAGCTCTTAGGCTATGTTCACACGGCAAATGCGGACTAATTTTCGGGCCGAAAAAACGGGCCCATTTTTTAAACCCTTGAACATATCCTTATGCGCACCCCCTATATTGTTTATTGATGGCTTAGGGTAGACTATGGTCAGTGTGGACACATATCTTACGATAAAATGGATCCCAGAAACCATCATAATCAAACATCCAGGATAGTCAGCGTTGTCTATTACCCCTGATCAGTGTTCACATCAAATCCTTTCCCATTGTCCAGGTTGATCAGAACAAACACTTTAGTAGAGAGAAGCCCTGGAGACATGATCAGGACTGCAGTTAGCATCAACCCTATGTTTATTGCTTAAGCCATCGGTTTATTTAGAATTTTAGGAGAGGAAAAATCCTTTGGATATTTAATTTTTCTACTTTGTTGGGGGGCATGCAGTACACAGTGGATCAGCACACCTAAAACCCGGGAAAGGCTTTTGGGTTACTGTTGCAGCCCCCAACTATGACTGTAGAAATGGGGGTTTTAGGCACTGGGGATACGCAAAAATGGAGAGACAGGAGAGGGGTTTTACTCCATGCCCCGGTTAGCCTGGCACACATCATGTATTTTAACTTCTCCGGATAGTGGCTGATCCTGGCCTCCTTTTTTTTTTCTCTACCAATGTCTCACTGCTCTGATCACCATTAGCCTTGCAGTCTTCGCACCCCTGCCATTTCTTGCAAAAGGTTTTATTTCCTGGGTGATAAGGAAACCATCACTAACACATGGGACCATGCATGAGAGGAGGGTGAGATGACTGCTGCTGTCTCAATCAAGTCCTAGAACAGAGTGGGCACCTCTGAGCCCTATTGTGGTTGTACCCACTGTGACCTTGTAATACCCGTGATTATTGTACTCTTGGGCATTGCAACAGATTTTTTTTTACATTTTCATTTTGATTGCAACTTTTATATGTGCCCAACACCATGTATTGTCGTTCTGTGCCCACCTGGGGTGGTGCTCTTACTGCTCATTAAAGTCAGAGACTCCTGGGTAGCTACAGATTGCTTAGTTTTCCCAGTCGATTGACTAGCCGTCTGTGCGCCGGATTTGCGTTCAGTAGGGCGCCAATCCGTCGGACATTACGGTAACCCAGGCTCTCATAAGAACAGGGGAAATCCTCGCTCCTGCCCCTCGGGAATGCCGGGGGCGGGGAGAAAGTGAATCACATTTTTTAGGGCGCGGACGCCCGTAAACAATGCATTGTCTAGGGGCCGGGAGGGGCCCCCCCCCCGCCCCCTCGGCCCCCCCCCCCCCCGTCCCGCTCTGTTTTCAGGCGGTTTTGTGAGCTCAATACGGTCCAAATCCGTGGGAATAAGCCGTGTAAACAGGCCTTATGCCATCAAAGTCAGAGACTCCTGGGTAGCTACAGATATGCTTATGTTTCACTTCCCTCAGTCGATGACCTAGCTCCTCCGCTTATCATAGATTTCATGACGGGACTGGGCAGTTTGAGTTTTATTTTTATTGCTGGCCTATCCTTCTACTTGCTGCTGTGCCTTAGCTGATCCAGAAGCACAGATAGTAAGTCTGCCTCTGCACTGGACTCGAATCTGGATAACTCCCCTTAGGCAGGGTTCACACGGCTTATTCACGGCGTAATTGTGGGACGTATTTCGCCCGCAATTACGGCGTGTGCTCAGTGGCGGTGGGGCTGGCAGCTCGCCGACCCCATAGACATTCATTATTCACGGCCCGTGTATACGGGGCTGATATACATCCCATTTTAAACCGTGTGAACATAGCCTTAGAGTAGATTTAGAACTCTATTGAGGGCACACCTTAGGTTGTTTTGAGGTCCCATTTTTCTGCCTACGGCCTAAGGGCACATCTACACAGCACGGTTTTTCTGGTGGTTTGCAGATTTAGAAACCGTCTGAAACCAACAAGCAACCATGCCCATGGACTTTAATAGAAAAATCCTTTCAGCAATCCACAGTGAACAGATTCTCTGCCGGTGGTCTGACAAACTTAGGAGTTGTTTATTCTTTGGCTCTATTTCTGCACAGAAAGTTAACATTGAAGTCAATGGGAACCGAGTTTTTGAACGTTTTTGTGCGGTTTGTGTTTTTTAGACAGAAAGTGGAGAATAAAGCACTATAGGTCCCACATGATCCATAGGAAAAGAAAAAAAAAAAAAAAAATTATATATAGTATATATAATATATATATATTTTTAAATAACAAAAAGTATAAAATGCATCAAAAATGGACAAAATATGTATAAAATATTTTATATATATATATATATATATATAATATATATATTAATAATAGATACATAATAATGTCGAAGAAGATGACAAAAACTGGATAATAATAGATGTTAAATAATATATATTATATAATATACCAGCTAGTTTTTCGACACTGATTTTGTCCAGGTTTTTGTGCAGTTCTTGGACTTTTTTGGGTGTATATATATATATATATATAAGTCCAACAAACGGTTGTGACAGACGTTTCTGCTCAGCAGATTTTGTCCTTTGCCGTGTGAACTCGCCTTAATCCTTTTAAAGGAAAGATATTTTCACAAAGTCACACTTGGGTTACATCAATTTTTAAGCTAAGAGGGTAAGGCTTGGTGCACACTGCATCTGTCAAAATGTATATGTTATAACATATACATTAAACATATTTTTTTAACCAGCTTTTCTATTGGCTGTCACCTGTTTTTCCTTGCTATTTGCTTGGGTATATGTATGTATTTTATGATGGATACAAATGTTTGAACAAACAGAACTTGGAAACCTTCAAAAAAGCATTTATGCTATCTACAATGCATGAAAAAAACTTTGAGGTTCTTAGTTCACATGTTTTGATCAAAACTGTTTAATCCATATCCGACTTTCAACGAGTTGTATGAACTGGACTCAAATGAGAGGTAAAAATAGAGTAGGACCACCTGTATTGAGGTCCCGTTGAAAGTCGGAGGTGGCTTAAACAGTTTTGATCAAAACATGTGAACTAAGAACCTCAAGGATACAAATGTTTGTCACAAACACCAGGATCCGCATTGACATACATTGTAAAAAAAGTATACTGTAACATATAAGTTTTTTAAATTTGAAAAACTGTGTCCTGCACCCATTAAATGCATATTGGACAAAGTGTAAAAACGGACACTATGCCAATGCACGTTGCACATCCGTCCACCTATATTAGTCAATGAACACGTTGACGGATCCATTCTCCCTTCCATCAGAACGGATCCGTCATCCGTTCAAAATAACGCAGTGTGCCCTGAGCCTAACTTGTTCACTCCAGCTGCATAGCCCCAAACCTAGTTATCACTTTAGTGTTTTGTAAATTATAAATGAGTTGGCGGACTTCTCTCTACTAATGTACAACAGCTTTGGGTGTATGCACATTGTGCTTAGGACACTGTGCTTGAATCCCAAAGGTGTCTGTGAAGTGAAAAATTATTTAACTTTACAGTATAATAGTCAAAACCATGGAAACTACATCTCACTATAAAGTAGTGCCCTTGGGGAGAAGAAATGCTCAGTCTGAATCTCACTTTGACAGTTCTGTGTTATCTAGGAACTGAGAATAGACCAATTTAGGGGTTTTGATTTCTGACCACTTTAAAATGAGTCAACAGTTTGGCAAAGCAATAGGGAAATCAAGTTCAATGATAGCTAGAGCTTTTTACCAATAGAAAGTGGGGATTCTGATCCATGTGAAATATCAGGTCGGCGTAAATGAAGCTAGCCTAAAGGTAGCGAAGCCTGACTGAAGTTGTGCCAAATGTAACCCTTAGGGTATGTTCACACGGCTTAATTGCGGGGCGTACAGTATGCCCCACAATTACGCCGGGTGTTCGGGAGATTGCGCCATTCGGCGCGTTCTCCCGCGGCACGGGGGGGGCCGGCAGGCCGCTGGCCCGTAGACAGCCATTACTCGCGATGAGTATGCGCCGTGAATAAATGACATGTCAATTATCTCCCCGCGCCTACAACACGATCGTTTTGTACGAGCGGGGAGAGGAGGCGTAATCTCTATGAGAACTGTGGATTACCGTAATGATTGGGGCACATTTCGCTCGTATTAGAGCGCAGTACGCTCTCAATCCGTGGCGAAATGCATCCCAAAATAAGCTGTGTGAACATAGCCTTACAAACATTTTGCTGGATCTTTGGTACATGGGACATTTATTTATTTATTTATTTACCACCTCTTGAGTGCTTTACCTCTTAGGCCATGTTCACACGGCTTATTTTGGGACGTATTTCAACCCATAATTCGCGCCATACTGCGCGAATTACGGGCTGAAATACGTCCCGGTCCTTATGGTACTCCACAGTTCTCATAGAGAACTATGGCTTACGGCTCCTCTCCCCGCTCGCACAATACGGTGAGCGGGGAGAGAAGTGGCATGCTACTTATTCACGGTGTATACGCGCCGTGGATAATGCATGTCTATGGGCCAGCGAGCTACCGCCTGCCCTGCTTCCGCCCCATCCACACGGCGTAATTGCGGGGCAAAATACGTCCCACAATTAAGCCGTGTGAACATGGCCTTAGGACTTGTTCACACGGAGTTTTAACTCCATGTTACAAGCGCCTTGTAGATCCGTCTTGGGGACCGACAGAGCGGACCCCAAGATGGATCTAACAATTAGCAGTGACTTTATCACTGCTTGCTTTGACGAACACGCAGCGGTGTTCACATGAGAGATCGCCACTGCGTGTTTCAAAAGTGCTGCTGGGGTCCGTCTTGCAAAGAATTGACATGCAATATCAGATAGGTACTGCAGCAGCAGAGCCATTTACTTTTATACGGCAAACATAGTCCTAAATGTCACGCTGATACGCGCGTACACCCGCAATGCGGGGGGGGCTGGCAGCCCGCCAGCCCCATAGGCTCTCATTACTTGCGGCGTGTAGTCGCCGCAAATAAATGACATGTCACTTATCTCCCCGGGCATACAATACGATTGTATTGTACATCCGGGGAGAGGAGGCGTACTCCATAGTTCTCCATGAGAACTGTGGATTACCGTAATTTCGGCACGCATCTTGCTTGTCTGTGAGCGCAAATACGACGCGAAATGCGCGCTGAAATGTGACCGTGGGAACATAGCCTTAATGAGAAATGTAGGCTGCATGAGGGAACTATGTCTGAGGCAGCCTACAGCCAGCAGACATGCCATAAATTGCACATAAGGTAAATAAACACAAGACCTTATTCTTTAATAATAGCTGCTGCTATCCTATATAGACAGAATAAATGCTGGAGTGCCTCTTTTAACATTACAAGAAAGAAGGCTTGCAAACGACCAGCTTGCCGCCTAATAGCATATTAGTATTGGGGCACTCTGCCAAGGCTCTGTCATTGCTGTAACTCAAAACCATTTCTGCTTTCATAGTCCTGGAAGTCTTTTTTAATTCTCTTTCTTATTTTCCTTAGGGTAAATTGACAGCATGTTTATCGTATTGGCTCAGCATATGATTTAATGTTAATGAAAGTATTTTAATTCAACCCTAAAAAATTTAACTGGGAATTAAGCTTAAGTGGTTAACCATGCTTGGCATAATATTATGTCGCCGCTTAAACTGCCACTGAATGAAATGTCTTTAACGCGCACTCTTGTTCCATTTGTAATATCATAGGACCAGCTAGCCCTGCAGACCGTGGCCGAATCTGTACTCGCTGCAGTCAGAATCTCAGACCTAATACTTTTGATTTAGACTCCCCACTAGGCTATTTTTACTCTCTGGTACATCAATGATGGGACTTTGCTGTATATTCAGGGATGTTTGTTGCAGAACATTTATGTAAAAATGGCTTACATAAACAACCCAGTTCACATGTATTGGATGCCTTTTTTTGGCACAAATTTCTATAATGGGGCTGTTGCATGTGAGCATAGCCTTAGAAGGAGCCTTATACATTAAAGGGGTTGTCTCACTACAAGGGTTGCTTTTTATGTTAAAGATCTTGCAAAAACAAGTCACTTTGTAATATATGTTCATTAACAGTGTCCTACCTATATCTAGATATCCCCTCTTATATGGACTGCATCAGCTCTTCCGGTCACTATAGCTACAGACCTGTTCAGTCTTTCTTGATAGGCTGCCAGCACTGGTTGCTATAGCTACAGACCTGGCTTCTCCTGCAGCCTAGTAGAAGCCAGTAAAAACACCCCTGAATTCAAAATTAAACCAAGAAAACAGAACTGAGGTGAGATGAATCAATGTAGTGAGACATCCCCTTTCAGTAGTCTAATCTCTTAAATTGTAAATTTATTAGAATTTGCTATACTTTCCATAGGTCACAATCTAGAAAAGTGACAGAGCCATTACAAGCCATTGGGGCTTATATAAAAGCAAAACCCCAAAAAATTCAACTCATAACGGTCAGAATATCTCTGTCCTGTAAAAAAAATAAAAATAAAAGGACAAAATCTGCTTGGTTTTGACTGTAGCAGAAACATCCGTCACAAGCGGTTTTTGGACTTTTTATTAATTTTTTTGACACAAGAAACGTCCAGTTTTTTTGGTGGTTTGCGTTTTTTGTCACTGATTTTGTCCAGGTTTTTGAGCAGATTTTGTGTAGTTCTTGGAAGTTTTATTGGCCATTGACCATGTACTTAAAAATTTAAACGTGTGACAGCTTTTGATATTTTGTGCGTTGTATGTAGTTGTTTTTGGATTTGTATGGGAGCCTATAGTTACAATCATTTTCACTTACTTCTTTTGTCTCAGCACAAGCGTGTTGGAACAGTTTTTGGATCACCGGAAAAATGCAGTACATTGTAGATAAATCGACCTGCGTTAAATGCAGTCGGGTCCGAATCGCATATCAACACACTGTAGGTGCTCTGCTTGGATGAGATATTTGTGCAGAAGAGAGCAGCTTCTCTATCAGTTTTGAATAGTGCGCCTCAGGACTGGGTGCGAGTTTCAGGATCACAGATTTTGACTTGACAATTCTTTGATACGGATCATTCAGCCATAGAATACGCATGTCAGAATAACGCACAGTTTTAAAAACCGACGCACAGTAAAAAAAATTTTGAACGCCTTCATTCTTTGGTCATATTCCACATGGAAAACGTCTGGAAATATACTAGTGATGTTGATGGGGATGGCTAAAATCCTCATGCAATAAGCGGCAAAACATTTGTACGTGTATTGCAGGTGGCTTGTAATGCGGATCCGGGGCCAAATCCACTAGGGGTGCGTGACTCTTTCTGACTGCAAACCACCTGTAAAACCAAATCTGAAAAATGCCTCTGAATCCACATGCAATAAGCATATACTTCAGCAAAACATACTCACTTTAAGGCTATGTTCACACAGCTTAAAATTCGACGTATTTCAGTCCGTAATTACGCGCCGGAGTGCGCAAATTACGGCTGGAATACGTCCCAGTCATTACGGTAATCCACAGTTCTCACAGAGAATCCGCCGCGGGGGGAGATACGTGACATGTGAATTACTAGAGGCGTATACGTGCCGCTGGTAATGAAAGTCTATGGGCCGGCGAGGTGCTGGCCCCCCGCTCCTTCCCCCGCTCCCGCCCCGCCCCCGTCCACATGGCGTAATTGCGGGGCGTAATTACGCCCTGCAAATAAGCTGTGTGAACCCAGCCTAAGGGCCACATGTGTGAAAACTCTCTTGGTCTTAAACTCACTTTGTTGCCCGTAGCAACCAATCAGAGCGCCCCTTTCATTTCATCTAGTGCTCTGGAAAAATGAGAGGGGCACTCTGATTGGTTGCTATGGGCAACAAAGAGTTTTAGACCTAGACAATTTTCATGCATGTGGCCCTAAGTGTGTCGTCCGATGCAAATTCCTACGTCCGAATCCTTGGGGAGGTCACATATCAAAGCATTCTAGATCTTGCTGTGTGTTTAGATTACTATTATGTTGACATTTTGCTAATAATGGGGCAGATTTATTAATACTGTCTAATACTTGTAAATTTAGACTAAACTGTCAAAAAGGCATCAGATTTATCATTGTGTTAAAAATCTAGTGCATGTTTAGTTTGTCCAGTCTTAATGCCATTTGTTCATTTTCTAAGTTAATGCTACTAACTGCAGCAAAATTGTGTCCTGTTTTGGTTGGTGCAAGGTTTTGCTTGTGAGCTTTATTTCTTTCCATGCTCCTGCGCGCCTTTTGTTGAACGCAGCACAGCTTATCAGCTGACATGACTTGTGCACCTGAGTTCAATAGGGGTCTGTAACGCTCATCTGAATTGGGCACTCTGTGGAGAGAATAGATTTGGATCCTGTCTAGTTCTGCTACGGTTGATTGTCGTATCTAGTGACAGTCGGTTGCACCACAATATGCCTAGTGTTTTAGAAGAACCCGCCGGCCAGTGCGTACTTCTAAAGCACGGGTGGGGAGGGGGCATTCACTTCTATTATCCCCGCTGAATAGGCATCGGAGAAGACAGATTCATACAGTAGCTCTCTATGGGAGCTATGAATTACCGTAGTTATAGGCCGTATTTCAGCGCCCCAAAGTATGGCCTAAAAGGTGCTGTGTGAACATACCCTTAGATTGAAGCATCTTGTTTCTCAGTCTTGTTGGTCTAGTTTTGGACTTTGTAGCTTTGAGAAATCTAGATTTGTTGTTTGTCTGGTTTCTGTTGGAAATCACTGGGTCAGTTGCTGTATTAGGGACAGTCATTAGCTTAGGGACTTATTTGAGGAAAAGGGCCAAGATTTGCAGGCAGATGAACCATAGGTAGATTGATATTCTTGATGCAAATGCATTGAGCATCCTCGCCCTCATTTTTAGTAAGCGTCAAAAGATTGGGCTTGTTTTCAAAACCAGAATAGTTTAAAGATCTTGGTAAATAACCCAACTCTTGGATGTAATCCAACTAAACGTCAACATTAAGACAATAAATAACTTCATATATAGTCCGTGTTGTGGGAGAAAACTACATAAAGCTTTATTTTTATATGTATAATGGGTATTCTGACTGTAAGGCTGCATTTTAGATTGTGGGTGATCTGGAAAGAAGCACACATCTGTACTGTTCCACAATTTATATGTTTTACAGAGTGTTTTACTATTAATGTTCTAAAATAGAAATAATTTGTATTATTTCATTAGAGGAAAACAGAATGCAATTTACGGCTCTGCAGTATTGTAAATAACAAAGGGACTTGCTTGTCTGTGTGTTATAACACATTCCAGGACCACACCTTTCACAAATATTTCAGTACAAATCCTCCCTTTTGTTGGGATCAGACCTCTAGATCTATATTTGGTTCCTTTTGATTTGTAATTCTTAAACCCATTAAAAAGTCCTGATTTAATCAGAAAGCAAAGAAAATAATTCATTTTGTCCTGTCAACAATGAAATGTACTGTGCATATCATTACTGCTTCTGAGAAGCCCCATCAGATCAGCTAGATGTCCCCTGACACTCTGCATTGATATCCACCAGTTAGAACAACCAGTCATTAGCTTGTTAAAAGGTGTCACTAGTGCTCAGGATAATTAATGGGTAGGTAGGTTAAATCTTTTGACTACCTATCACAAATATTGTTAGCATTGTAAATCTGTTATTTTTTGAGTAATAGGTCACGTTGCATTGTTTAATTATGTTTCTTTATAATTATAGTCTGTATATGTCTTGTTAAATTACACACAAGTGAGACGTGTGCCACGCAAATAGGTATTTACTTAAGACCTAAGCCTAAATCAGTGCTGTTGAGCACTGGTGTAGTAAAAGAGAGAAAGGGGTTAAAAGCATAGGTGTAACTTTAGGGGGGTACAGAGGCGACTGGTCAACACCCTCCCTCCACCCCCCCACACACACACTGTTTTCTGGGTGGGTGACGGTCCCCCCCCCACTTTTTAGCCACTTCAATAAAAAATTATCCATATGAAAGCATGAGAATACAGTAAGTTGGGAGAGCAGAGCACAGAGGAGGAAGAGGTTACCCGTTTGCCTCCTATATTTCTGTGCATCTTGGGTGGACAGAGTAGGCAGCAGCCTCAAGTGTCAGTGCAGAGTGAGAACAGCGCTGATTGGTAGAGCAGGAGTCAGCAGGGGCTGCTTCACCAATCAGAATGCTGCTCACAGTCCAGCACACTCTGTATCTTTCCCTCCCCTCGTATACCACTTCCCCTATGCTCAGCCCTCATCAGAGAAGAAGGGAAGCTCTTGCCAAATGCCAATTGCACCAGACTACAGGAGATAGGTAAGGAGGGGACAAGGGTGGTTGGCATTGTGTGTGCTTATGAGTAGGGTATGTACTCTATATGTGAGATGTGTATATACTGTAAAGCCATGTGTCTAGCCATGCCACTTCTTCCCAGCACTCACGCGCTGGGGAAAATGAAAGTGAATGGGACAAGCCCCGCAGCATTTTAGAAGTATGGACTGGCCAGCATGTACTTTTAAGGCTATGTTCACACGGCAATGACTGGGACGTATTTCAGCCCGTAATTCGCGCCGAACTGCGCTCAAATACGGGCGAAATACGTCCCAGTCATTACGGTAATCCACAGTTGTCATAGAGAACTATGAATTACGTCTCCTCTCCCCGCTCGGACAATACACCGCGGTGGAAGATAAGTGACGTGTCAATTATTCATGGCGTATAACGGTGAATAATAAATGTCTATGGGGCTGGACCCCCACCCCGCCCCGCTCTGGAGCACACGGCATAATTGCGGGCAAAATACGTCCCACAATTATGCCGTGAATAAGCCGTGTGAACCCTGCCTAAAACCCCCAGCATATAGCAGAGTGCACAGCACGCCATGTTATAAACCGTGTGAACATACCTTAAGGGTACGTTCATGCATAAGATATGAATGCTGATTCTGGGGTGGATTCAGTGCTGGACCTGCCTCAGATCCGGCAGGAAACTGTTTTACGTTATACTCTATGTAAAATCAGTGTCGTCATTTAGATAACACTGATTTTACTCGAGTATTTTCGGCGTGTACTGTCAGCGCCTACAAAGACTTCTTCGAGTTGTTTTATGCACTAAAGGATAGTAGGCAGAAATCTGCCTCGGGCAGTTGGGGTTGTTTGCTCGTCGAAATTCTGTCTTTGCAAGCGCCGAATTTCCAACAAGCAAATGAAACTGTCAGTGCCGAAAAAACGTCATGTGAACTCCCCAAGTGTGTAGTGTGTCTGTGTTCAATATATGTATATATACACACACAATTTCTGGGGTACCTTGTCTAATTTAGTTAGTCTCTGGGGTCCAGTGTGTAATTTAATTATCTCTGGGGTATGGTGTAATATAATCTCTGTTGTACAGTGCGTAATGTAATCTCTGGGGTACGGTGAATAATGTAGTAATCTCTGGGGTACAGTGAGTAATGTCATTCATTTCTAGGGTTCAGTGTGTAATGAAATACATTTTGGGGTACATTGAATTACATATTGAGTACAATGTGCAATTCATTTCTAAGGTGCAGTTAGTAATGTAATTTCTGTGGCTACTATGTGTAATATAATTCACTTCTGGGGAGCAGTGAGTGATTTCATTTCTGGTGTATGGTAAGCAATAAAATAGGGGTACAGTAAGATTGAGTTCTTTTATTTTCCTCACATTGTTGTGTTTATTACAAATTTAATTGAGTAGTGATGGGGGATGGAAGGGTTAAGCGAAATTTGCTGCATTGCGCACCATTTTTTATTTCCATCTGGAGGGGGAATTATTATTGGGGCGCTGGTTCAGTTACATTGCCAGGGCTGCTTTTTAGTCCCAGTCCGGCTCTAAACTTCAGTAATTAGAGCCACTTACGGATTGCGCAAAAAGTGCTTGTCATTAGGACTCCGCCTGGACCTGCTGGGGGAGCTCACAGCACTCCCTCAGACCTCCTAGCTGGGTTAGAGGGGGCCACTTCACTGCAGGGAGAGGAGGGAAGGCAAGTGAATGAGGAATAGGAAGATAGGAGATGGGAGGGAAAATTGGTCCACCCCCCACTTTTTGAATCAAAGTTACGCCCCTGGATAAAAGGGTCTGATCGATATCACTTCTGTTCCTAGGTTTTTGTTTGAAGGGTATTTTCATATGTCTAGAATATAACATTGCAGGATCAGTGGTAGTCTGAGCCTTGGAAGCCTGTCTGATCCAGAAAAGAAGGGGGCTACCGTACTGATTTGAGGGATATAAGTGCTTCACTGTTTCCTGCTCTACGATACTTCTGGCCATCTGAATGCTCAGGGACATAAAATCCCATTTACTGGCACAGAGCTGTGCTGCAGTTCTCTGGTCCGTTGAGTGTCTGCTGGTGTAGCTGTGTGGGCCGAGTCAGCACCGTGGTACCTTTTTCTTGTCATAATGCAAAGTGATGGCATATTCCAGCCTTGTGCCATTACTTCATGGAGTGGGAATACCCCTTTCAAAGGAAACTCTCTCTAGTTCTGGAGCCCAAAAAACCCAGCGCCATGCCCTAAATGGAACCTCTCACATTGCTTATACTTCTCCTTATTTAGATGACTTATTTCTTTTCTATTTTCCAGTAGTCAATCACTTATTGTGTAACATACAAAAGTTTTGGAGCATATACTTCAGAAATGTAGATGAGTCCATGACTCTCAGGCTGTTAGATTTGTAAGTGAATGCTACAAAAATGCTGTATGTCTCAGCGAGGGCGGTATAAGCAATGTGACGGGTTCCCTTTAAGCAGCTAAGGCCAAGTTCACACGTCATCTTTAGGGCATATAGTGGCGCGTACAGAACACGCCACTATGTGTCGAGTGTTTTAGAAGTAATCGCTGGGCAGCGCGCACTTCTGTAACGGTCTGTGCCGTTCACTTTCCCCTATAGACATTCACTTTCCCCTATATACTTGTCACAATGAGAGCTATGAATGTTTTTTTGGGGGGGTGTAACTTGGAAGTATTGCAGCGCAATTACGCTGTGAATAAGGCCCCGCGAAGATGCTATGTGAACTTATTGGCATTTCCAAGCGGTCGGTGTCCATTTTGAATGTTCCTCTGTTCTTGAGTATGTTGTCCAGCAGGTAAAAAAATATTTAATTGTATCTCTCCCACACAGCTTTGTTATGTACAGATATTAAATTTTCTATGGGCTTGCTGCAATTTCACATCAGCTTTTTGTTGACTCAGACTCCAAGCTATCTGTAAAACCAAATTTAAGAAAGGTATCTAAATCCACATGCAATAAGCATGTACTTCAATAATAAGAAAAAGTTAAGTGCGGCAGGCGACATGTATTTCATGCTTAAATCTTCTGTCGTCTGAACGTACCCAAGGTCGAGGACAAACAATGTGGTTGCATTACGCTGAAAGCATTATAGATCTTGCCATGTGTTTTTAGATTACTATTATGCTGTCATCTGCAAATAATGGGGCAGATTTATCAACACTGTCTAAGGGTATGGTCACATGGCATAGATAAAATACTGGTCGGATTCTGAACCCGACCTGTATTTTATAGCTTTTTGATTGGCTGTGGGGACAGTTTCTGCCTGTGGATTGTGGAGTAAGCCATCCCCCCTATCCATTGAACAGTACATTTTCTGCCCAAAATATACATGTTCCAAGTTTTTTTAGACGGTTTTCAAATTTGAAATCCAACTGTCAGAAAATCCGAGTTTGTGTAGATTTCAGCTCGGATTTTCTGTTGAAGTCTATAGAGATGGATGACAGTCGGTTTTTCAATAATAGATTTTTATTAAAGCATTTTCCCAAAAATTTTTAACATTACAAAACAAAGAAGAACATTTGAAAAGGGGTGAAAAGGGAGTACAGTCTAATAATGAAAACATTGGAGGTTTGTACATAAAAAAAGGGAGTAAGACATAAACCTTTCCTAAGCAAAAGACTTAGGGACCGGACTAGTATGGTCCTACACTAACAGGAAATGGAGACAATGCAATAGTAGAGACTCGGACACCAGGTCCCAATGAGTCAGTAATGCCCTGTTTCAGTATAGGCGAATAACAAAAGACAAACAAGAAAAAAGGGTAGCAAAGAAAGGGGAAGGGGGGAAGGGTATGCAGGTAGCGGGTGCCAGGCAACACAGGAGAGAGGATTCCCGGGAAACCCTATTGAGGAAGAAGAAACAAAGGCGTCAAACCCCAAAGGGGTCAAGCAGGTGTAGGGTACTAACAACCCCCTAAGCGCTGAAATTCCGACTGGCTTGGTAAATAAGCCAAGGAGCCCATGTCCGAGAGACTTGTATTGCATCCCTCGGGGGTTGTGCAACCCAATTTCCTCCATCGATAAGTAGCTGCGACCTCGCTAAACCCATTCCATTATGGAAGGGAGACGGTTTGCCCCCAGTGGCGCGGATCACCGTCTTCGCAGTTGTAGGAGGTGTCTTGTCAAAGACTTCTTGTAGGAGGACTGTGAGTGGCCAAAAAATAAACGGAGAGTGGCCTCTGGGGAGTTGGAATGTATTCCAATACAGTCCTGATAGCCCGGAGAACCGTCTCCAAAAGCCCGCAGACCCTGACAACCCCACCAAATGACCATATTTACCGATCCCCCGAAGGCACCTCCAGCACGTATCAGGCACGCTCGGGTACCATTTGTGAAGTAAGGCCGGTACCCTATACCATCTGGGAGCATTTTAAAATCGTTCTTGGGCCCTACAAGCTATTACCCCCTTGTGAGTAAGAAAGAAACATTTCCCTCCTTTGTCAGCAGAAAAAGTTTTCGGGGTTTCCTTTTTCCACGCTGCGCAGTAATGGGGGAAGTGTTTGAAAACCGGGAGTAAAACCCCATTGGAAAAGCAGGGAAATCGATGTTGTGGGCAGCGCAGAAGCGACACACAGCTTCTCGAAGGGAGTAAGGGGTCTGCATATATCTTGTTTCGAAATAGTGGAATTAAAGAAGTGCCGGCGTTGCAAATATTCAAAATGATGTCTACGAGATGCTAAGTGGCCTTGTAATATATCCCCAATGGAAGAAAGGATCTTGTCTGTGGATGTGCACAGCCAAAATGGGATGAGACCTAAAATCCCCAGGAAAGAGTACTAGACGACCTGGGGGGAAGGAGGGTTATCTGAGATGGGTAATAGAGGGCGTTCAGGTCCAGCAGGGACACTGAAGGTTTGGATTTCTGCAAGATAGTGAATGTGTGCATGGCACTGAAGGATAAGGTTAAGGGATCGGTTTGAGGGAGACTGAGGGACCCAGGGAGGGAAATCATGGACTTCGGGCAAAGGGCCTGCGCAATAAGGACCCACAGCTTGGCCCGAGGGCTATGTATCAAATCCAGAAATCTCGCATTAGCAGCTGCCAAATAGTAAAGCTTACAATCGGGCAGACCTATTCCACCTTCCTGTTTAGGCCGGGAGAGCAGCTCCCCTCTAATTCTCGGACGGCGAGAATGCCATATAAATTCTGAGATGCACTGCTTGAGCCCGGGGGGCCCAAAAGGGAAAGAGGGTAGGATGATCGGGTAGTCTGGAATAGATATAATAGCTTTGGAAGAATCGTCATCTTAATCCATTCATTCTCCCAAACCCGAAAAAAGTCCTTCCGATTCCAGCCCCAAAAATCGGACAATTTGGGCAAGTAAGGGCGAAAAATTGGAGGCATATAGCTGGAATAAATCCGCAGGAATTTTGGTTCCCAGGTAAGAGATTTCTTCCCAGGCCATAAAAAAAGGGAAGCGTGATTTGATGTTTGCGACAAGGCTAGGGGGAAGGGAAATATTCAAGGCTTCAGATTTGGAGAAGTTAATTTTATAGTTGGACCATGAGCTAAAACGGGCCAGTTCCGCCATCAGGGAGGTGAGAGATATAAAGGGGTCCATCAGGTAAATCAGCAATTTATCAGCAAACCCGAACACTTGAACTCCAGCGTGCCATCCGTATTCCCTAATGTCCGGATTGGTCCGAATAGCGGCCATAAAATGTTCCTGATCAAGACTTAAAAACAATGGAGACAGGGGGCATCCCTGCTAGTGCCATTGCGAATATCAAAGGCGGCAGACAAGGCGCCATTAATTTTCACCCTAGCCGAAGGATTTTGATATAGTGCTAGAATCCTGGAAGTGAAAAGGGTCCTAACCCTATGTGTGGTTTGTGGTCCGACGGGGGAGTCCAAGAGATCCTGTCAAATGCTTTTTCAGCACCCCAAGGGACAGGATCATCAAGGGCTCCCCCTTCAACTGAGCGAAGTGGAAGATGCCCAAGAGTCTTTAGGGTGTTATCCCTCGCCTCCCTACCGGGACGAAGCCCCTGATCCGGATGAATAAGAGCAGGCAAGTGGGGGCCAAGACGATTTGGCAAGGAGCTTAGCATAGATTTTAAGATCTACATTGAGGAGAGAAATAGGGCCTATAGCTCCACACGCCTGGGGTTTTTCCCCCGCTTTGGGTAAGACTGTAATATGAGAAGGGAGGTCCTGCAGGGAAGGGAGAGGAAGAGGAAACAGTGTTGAATGCCTTTAGAAAAATGGGGATAAAGTGGGAGCAAAGTTTTAAAAAAATTTATGGTGAGCCCGTCTGGGCCGGGGCTCTTCCCCCCAGGGAGTTCTTTGACAACAGCGTCCAATTCCTCTCCCGAGAACGGCTCCTCAAGAAGTTGTACCTCCTCGGCCGAAAGAGCGGAAAATGGAGAGGGAGGCTTCAAGTTCAAAGGAGAGGAAGGAGGCGGGCCCGCAGGCAGGTTGTATAAATTAGAGTAGTAGGAGTGGAATTCCTTGGCGATCAGATCAGTGGTATGGGCCCAGATTCCCCATGCTAGTTTTATACTTGGGATAAAGGATTGTGCAATTCTATCCATAGTAGCTCGCGCAAAAAGGTGACCACTCTTGTTTCCGAACTCATAAAAACCTCTTCTTCAGACCTGTAGGAGTTTACCCCAGGAAAGGCCTCAAAAAGTCTACGAACCTCCAGTCGGGCCCATGAGAAGACCCTGTAGCACCCCCCCAGACAGGGTTGTTTATGCAAGAGTTCCAGCGATGTTACCCTTTGAAAAACCTTTGCGATGGCGGCCGAATGTGCTTTCTTGAGGGGGACTACCATGTTTAATGAGCACACCTCGAAAAAACCCCATTTCAGGGTTCCCCATTTAAATATTGGGGATGTGTGATCTCTCGCATGGTCAGAAACAAAGTGTCAGCAGTTTCCGAAGCTCAGCGAGGAAAACCCGGAGTCCAACAATAGAGTTTCATTAAGCCCCCAAAGGGATCTAGCCTGAACGGACGGAAATGGGAGACGAAGGGTAACATAGACTGGCGCATGGTCTGACCAGAGCACGTTCCTATAGGGGAAGAGACAGCCAGGGGAGGCACCTGTTGAAGAAGTATATAGTCGATACGACTATAGTATTGTGGGGAGAGGAATAGAAGCTGTAATCCCTATCTGAGGGATGTTGAAGCCGCCAACTGTCCAAGAGCTGAAATTGAAACAGGGCTTTCTTAACTTTCTTGATAGCCGAGTACGAGACAGTGGAACGCCCGGTGGCGTTATCCATAGTGGGTCAAGAGTGAGGTTAAAGTCCCACAAAAAAGGACCGTTCCCTGAGCATGGGAGTTCAGTTTATCTAGTACCTCTAACATAAAAGCCCTTTGCCCGTGATTAGGAGCATATACATTTACAAATGTGAAAACATGGCCCGCGATGTTTAAAATCAGGATCAGGTATCTGGCTTCACATCAGGAATACAACCAATACGGAGTGAGAAAGGGACTTATGGACACGATCGCAACCCCCCGTGACTTAGAGTAGGGGCAATTGGCAAAATGCCAATGGGAGAAATATCTGTCTTTAATTATAGGGGCATGAACTACTTTAAAGTGTGTCTCCTGAAAACACACAAAACCCGGACCCTTTTTACGGTGGGGAAATGGTAGAGGATTTGCGCCCGCTTCTGAGGTATGTTCAGACCCTTGGCATTAAAAGACGCTACTTTAAGGTCCCCCATTCAAACGGCGAGGGGGCAAGAGAATGCCTTGTGCCTAGCTCATGCGCCCGGCTACAACAGGGACAGGGAAGCAGATGAGGAAGGGAGCAGAAAAAGAAAGATACAAGAAAGAACAGCAGGGGAAAAGAAAAAAGTGTTATGCCCCTGCAAAATCTACTATAAGAACTCCTAAACATATAGGAAAGCCCAAGAGCCAGACATCGGCCGCAAGGGATTCCTAGCCCTACTTGGGGGAAAAGGAAAACAGGCATAAGGAGAAGTAACTCCCGGACAATGTTGACCGGTATATATGCATGAGCATCCTAAATATTAACTGAATGAGACACAGAAATACGTCAGAAATAAACATAATATTAACATTAATAGTGTCCCATGGGGAAAACAATCACATGTATGCAATGACCCTCGGGCATGAGAACTAAGGGGGATTAACAGGTGCAGATCCCAAGACTAAATATGTTTTCACGAGCGAGAACCTTGAACGGGGCTTTCGTGGCGGGAGTCCGGATCATCTCCTGTGAGTTTGGACTGGGACCCAGGACCTCCCCCCCTTCCTGGGAAAAGCAATACAGGGCCAACTCAGGCAAGGAAATATTTGGGGTCTGCAACTCCTGTAGAAACATTGGAACATCTTCGGGAGAGCGCAGGTATAAGTGCGGTCATCCTTTCGTACAATAAGAGCAAAAGGGAACCCCCACCTATAGGGTATATTTCTTTTTACGTAGCACAAAATTTAGAGAATTAAGGTTTGGAAAGGGGGAAGGGAGGCCCCTTTGTGCCAAAGGTATTGGCGCGAAAGGTTCTGGGGGAAACATTTGGGTTAATGGGTTTTATCACCGGGGGGAAGGGGGTTTAAAGGAACCGCCGGGGGCCTTACGGGCTTTTTGGGGAATTTGGGTTATTTCTTCCTTTAAAGGGGAACATAGGAAAATGTTTTAATGGGGGGGGTACAAAAAAATTAAACCCCCTTCCCGGGGGGGTGATTGAACCAATCCTTTGCCTATGGGTGGGCGCAATTTTTCTTATGGGAACTCCTGTCCAGGGGGCACTCAATGAAAGTATAGTGGGTGCTCGGCCAAGGATGTCATTAAAGATGTTGGAGACAGTGGAGTAGAACTCAGAGGAGGATGGACTCCGGGAGACCCCTGATCCTGACGTTATTTCTCCTTTCCCCCTGTTTCGACATTCGTCCAGATGTTGCTGGAGGGCAAATAATTGTGAGGAGTGTTGTTGTACCGTTCCCTGCATTTCCCGCAGGGAGGCTGAGGAGGATTCATGTGATTGTTGCAAACAGTCCACTCTCGTAGATACGGTAGACAGATCAGAACGAAATTGGTCGAAATCCTTCCTACATTCCGCCAGAAGGTGTTTAGCCATCAGAGAGATATCCTGTTTGGTGGGAAGGTCCTGAGTAAGGCGCTGGAGGTCGGCAATCGTGATAGGGTTACTGTTGCCACTGGCCGAAGAGGCAACAGTCGACGTATGTGACATTTGACTAGCCCCAGCAGGCGGTATGGGAGATGAGTAGAGCTGGCCCATAGGGGTCGGTGGGGAGTAGTCCAGACTGCAATGCGGACTACCCTCAGGCGTTGAGAGGGCGCCAGCCATGTAGGAAGCACCAGCTGGAGAGCACGGGGCAGAAGCACCCCCCGCCGAAGAGGGAGCACCCTGCACCTCCGAGAGCACCCAGGGGACCTTGATGTGAGGGCCCCCCCAAGAAGACCCCGCGGACCATGCTGGAGAGGGTCCAGGCCGAGCCGGGCCAAAGGAGTGCCGGGAGCCCTGGTGGGGTTGCGGGGCCAGGGTAGACCAGTCCGTAACTGTGTGTGGGGGTGATGCACCACTTCTTGGGTCCCTCCCTGCCCCAACATTCTGAGGCCCTGGCCCATCAGGGATATGCCGTAAGCGCAGGCAACTGGGAGCCCTGCAGCTGAGAGTGGCTGGCAGGGTTGTAACCCCCATGCCCAGCAGAGACTGGGAGGAGGCGGTGGGAACTTGGCACAGGGTCTGTTGAATGTTGTGCCCTGAGAGTCTGCAGAGCCATAGCTAGAGGGGCCAACAGCAGGGCTAAATGGGGAGGGGTGCTCCTGAAGCATTCAGTACCTGAAGTCCTGTAGATACAGAGGGGTGCGCCTGCTCCGCGTCCCCGGGGGCGAAAGAAGAGGATGTTGTCCCCTGTCCAGGTGCCACCCTGTCCAGCAGAGCCACCTGCACTCCTCCCGGTGCGAAGTGAGAAGATGCGGTGGCTACCGGGATGTCCCTCGGGAGCTCCACTGTGGCTCCATCAGTAGCAGGAGGAGGGAGCGAGTCGGGTCCGACAGGCGCGCGGGCTGTGTCTTGTCCCGCAGCTTCAGCGGAGGCAGCCCAGATCACATCGTGTCCCGCGGTGGCAGCGGCAGCCGCCCGCACTGCGTCCCGTCCCGTGGAGTCAGCGATGGGCGCTCGGGCCGTGTCGCGTCCCTCGGTGGCCGCGTTGGACTCGCGGGCTATGTCCCGCCCTGCGGCATCAGTGGAGACCGACTGGGCTTTCTTGCATTCTGTGGCGGCAGCCGCCCGGACCACGTCTCGTCCCGCGGAGTTAGCTAAAGAGACTTGGGCCTTGTCGCGTCCCTCGACGGCAGCGGTGGACACGCAGGCTGTGTCTCGTCCCGCGGCAGCAGCTTTGCCTGCCTTGGATACGGGCTGAGAGGAGCCAGCAGCCGCAGGCCCCGAGGCTGGAGCATCGGCCGGGAGCGCAGCAGCAGGCTGCAACCTCCCCCTCCGGCGGCCCGATCGCGTGGACGGGTTTCCCAAAGGGGAGTTTCAGTATTCTTTGCCCCGGCAGGCGATGAGGGGACCGGGTCCATCTTGGGAGGCCTCGCCAGCCACGTCGTCCTGCTCCAAATTTAAAGGCCGAAAACGGCCAAAGTAGGTCTCGATATGCCCCTGAGAGGCGCCGAGAGTTAGCAGGACCTTTTCCTGCCTTTTTTGGAGGTTTTCCCCATGTTAGATGCTCAGATGAAGGTGGATGCTCAGATTTGCCGCCGGGAGCACACAAACCAGCTTCTTCACTCGGCCATGTCAAGCCACGCCCCCATGACAGTCGGTTTTAAGACAGTTTCAAAATCTGAAAACCATCTGAATAATGAAGTGAAACGCCATGCCGTGTGGACTTAATATGTAGTGTAAATTTAGACTAGACCATATCAAAGGCACCAGATTTATCATAGTGTTGAAAATAGCACATTTTTGATGACTGTGAGGACAGTTGTTTTATCTGTCTAGACTTCTTTCCTAAATAAAAATGTCACTGCTTGGCTGTAGAAAAGGGAGGCTACATGTAAACACGTAATGTACTTTAGTCTGGGATCCATCTCAACTGGCTCCAAGCATTGCCATGATAGAGATTGGAATGACACACTTTTTTGCACTTTTAGGGTGACATGTATGAACGTGGCTGCGCCAGGAGTCTGGCCTCAAAAAGCTGTAGTAGACCAGTTCTCTAGATGTATGAACAGGCGTACTCCAAACTTTTTTGCGATAAGTGCCTCGATACCGCGCCAAAGACACTTTTAAGTGCGCCAAAGTTTTGGGCCGTTCTGGGGGCATTGCACAACATTCATAGAAGTAGACACATTTATGATTCTTTGATGCCATAACTTTGGCACAGAACATTTAGAACAGCCAGACCAAGTAAAAGGTGGTCGTATTGGCACTAGACTGGGCCTGTATGTATGAACTGGAGAAGAACAGGTTCATACATTCTGGTGCATTCTATACTACCTTAAAGAGATTTAGAACTGGTCTGTCAGTGTCAACGTTCATACATGTCACCCTTAAAGGAGTTGTCTCCCTTCAGAGTTTCAGAGAATGCATGAATGAAATACTCTGTCACTCCTGGTTCAGACTGACTCATTTGCATAAGCTCCATGCTTGTACAGCTCCTTGCCCTGCTGTGCTTTCAGATGCTAATTAGATCAGATTAGCTTCTCAAACTACTAACAGGACTTCTTATCTAATACCCAAAACAAAAGCCCTAATTACAGTTCTGTTTATTTTACATAAATCATGCTTTTTACTGCTGAGCAGCACAGGACACTGCTGAGACCTGTGTGATGACATCACTCACTGTTATCTCATTGAACAAACAGCAGGGGGAGAATTGTTTACAGGTCCCTTACTGAGGGAACTGAAATAGCCAGGGAGGTCATAAATTCACTTGTATCTCCTTAGGGAAAACAGAGGAACAAAGCAATATATTTGGAAAATGTCTTTATTTTGTGTTCCCTACAATTTGAAAGCTATTCTTTGTAGCGAGACAACCCCTTTAATGTGCTGTGAATCTAGGTTTACTGGTCTTGGCTTCATTGGTTTAATGTGCATGCGGCCAGTGCCACTGGAGATGCCTCTCTTACTCCTTCTGCTAAGACATGTGCCATTAAATGTAAGAATGAAGGAATTTCTGGAATCGTTATAGGCAGTATTGAGATGATGAAGCGCATCCATTAATCATGAGCCTCAGTAGCAGGTGTCAGTCAGGATACCTTACAAAAGGCATCCTGTAATATGCAGTGGCAGAGCCATAAGAATCTGTAAAACAAACATAGTCTCTTTTAAACTGCCTCGGCTCTATTTGCTGTCTGTATGCACTTCATGCACCAGACACAAATGCGCAGTATACCGTGCAATTGTACAGAGCACATCAAGTGTATATAAACCGTGAATAAACGTAGTCCAAAAAAGACTGTTTGCTGTATTGTTTTCTATGGCCCTGTCATTGTATCTGTCAGGATACTTTTTTCAAAGAAAATACATTGAGATCTGCAGGGAGAGCGGAATTGTGATGTGAATGGAGCCCAAGACTGCAGTGTACGAACATTATCAGTACTCTACCAAAACAGTTTCTGAACTGATCTTCCTATCTGTCAGAGAACTATGACCTAGCTTAATTCGCATGCTGAGGGCTCAAAAGGGCATGAGTGTATATCCTATATCAAGCCGGCCGATGACTTGTGCATACAATATATATAACTATACAAAGAATATATATATATATATATATATATATATATATATATATTATATATATATATATATATAATATATTATATATTATATATATATTTTCATTGAATAGTTACAGCATTGGGATACTTTTTGTCTATAGGCATTGCATGCAGAAGACATAGTTAGCAAAATAGTAAGTAAACCATAATTGATAATTGCAGCTCAGCCACATTTACTTGAAAGCAGATACTGGACTATAACACGTGGATAAGAGTGATAATAAGGCTGCGTTCACACAGCAATGTAAAAATACTGGTCGATTTCTGAATTAGAATCCAACCAGTATTTTACCGTCTTTTTTTTTCTTCTGCGTTTTATTGCGCAGTATTTGGGGATGGTTTTTGGATTTCGGGAAGTCCCATTGCATTGAATAGTACAATAGTACAATAATCCGCTGTTTTACGAATGAAATATGCCGGCCTATTGTGCATGTTCCAAGTTTTTAAAAAACTAGTGTTTTGAAATCTGTGCTGTGTAGACTTTCTACTAGATTTTCTATTCAGGCCTATGTAAATGACTTACAGTCGGTTTTTCACCAGTTTCAAAATCTGAAAACTGTGTCAAAAACTGACTCTAAATCATTGCCATGTAGACGGACCCTAATTGTAAAGATTCTGTAAAATGATGGCAAAACCCAGAACAAGGCCTCTAAATGTGGACACAGCCCAAAGCAAACTTGCATAATAGCTACATTAATGAGCATATGTACAGACGAACCGAATAACTGATTATTCGCATCCCTTCTGCTGTAATAGATGGCATTTGTCTTCTACTTATGCACCTGCTATGTGTATTGTAGATCTACTCTTGTGCTCAATAATTGCCTGTTTATGAAAATAAAACAAAATTGTGACGTGACCTTAAAAAATGCAAATTGGTAGTCCTAAACCTTTAGTTATTTTTTAGCCACGTGTGTCCAGGATGTTTGCTATGCATGAGTACAAGATGACAACATGATGCATAAGCAGGTAAAATCACTTCTCACAGGAAGGTAGGCCTTGACTGAAAGGTGTGGAATCGAGTGAATCCCTATTATTTTATTGTCTAGTCATATGTGCTTTGGCTAGTCAGCTTGTGTTAGTATTTTATTAAGTTAAAAACTGTTCCTTTTTTTTGAGTGATGCTGATTAAGAGAAATGGAATCTTGTCTCGAACAACTCATTATTATGTTTTCTTTTTGTGAGGTATCAGATGACTGGGTCTGTTACAGCATAATGTACAGTTTTTAGATCTGTGGTATATGCACTATACGTACCTATGTATTACATTCCTGCCTCCGTATAAAACTAGGTTCAGACTTTACGCAGTAGAGCTGCCCTACCGCTGCACTGTAGAAACCTTGGCAAAAGCAAAAGGTGGTGCATGTGGTTTTACCTCAATTGAACATTTTCAACTGTGAATTTAAAAAGGATTTTCACACACAAAATGTAAGTAAGAATTTTACAAATGTCATCCACATACATGTAATTTTTTTTCGATGAGGCCATGGTACTGTACTGACCTACTGTCATTCCAATTTTGTAGGTCAACACCATGTTGTAAAATAAAAACTGGGTTGGAAGCTTTTAAGCCTATTTAGGAACAAAATGCCAGTTAATTCTTTTGGCCTTAGATATCTAAAAGTGTTTGAAACGTTATTGCATTGGTAAATGGAGCACTAAAAGTGCCTAAGAAAAAAATTGAAAATATCTTTCACCTAACAACACCTAAATCTTTTAGAAAGCTGTATATCTAATGTTTTCATTATCTAGGGTATAAGAAAATAATCTTATTTACGCAACAATCCGAATGTTCGCAGCAGGAAATTCGAAAGACTCATTACACAGTAAGCTATTATGACACAAGTCTCTCCAATCCTCCCCAAATAGTATCATGACTTCGGAGAAACAAAAACTTGGAAAAGCATCTCACGTTTCCTGTTTTTAGCTGAAAGGAAGTTGGAACTGTTGTGGTTTTTGTTGCTGTAGCCCATTGCTCAAGTCCCTTTCCCTTGTTGTTCAGAGACTGCTTTCTGAGCTCTATTGGTTGTACAGGGTAGGTATTTGTGTCACCTAAGCCATTCTATCAGCTCGAACCAAGTTCTGCCCATTCTCCTTTGACCTCTGGCATGCAACAAGCATTTCCGCCACAGGAACTGCCGCTCATGGTGATTTTTCTTTTCAGACCATTCTCTGTAAACCCTAGAGATGGTTGTGCGTGAAAATCCCAGGAGATCAGCAGTTTTGAAATACTCAGACCAGCCCTTCTGGCACAAACAACCATGCCACGTGTCAAAGGCACTCAAATCACCTTTCTTCCCCATACTGATGCTCGGTTTGAACTGCAGGAGATTGTCTTGACCATGTCTACATGCCTAAATGCACTGAGTTGCCGCCATGTGATTGGCTGATTAGAAATTAAGTGTTAACGAGCAGTTGGACAGGTGTACCTAATAAAGTGGCCGGTGAGTGTATTTCAATTGTTTGTATCTCAAACATTTCTTGCATTGTTGTAAAAAAATAAAAAATATTCACTTGGTGTTAAAGGAAGCTATTGAGTTCCTGGATTTGGGTATGCTGAACATAAAGGACACTGGGAAGGAAGCCAAGTTAATATAATCTGTATTGTTCCTTAGTACTATCTTGTAAAATTATATTTACTACACCCTGTTATTTGCATTGGTGTAAAATAGGAAACACTAATGATGATGACCTAAAAAAAAAACTCTTAGAAAATATTCTTGTGTTTTTTTTCACCTATTACATATCACTATATTTATTCTTTTTAGAAATGTTCTGTAATACTAAATGTTTTCATTATCTAGGCTATATAGATAATAATAATCTTTATTTATATAGCGCCAACATATTTCGCAGCACTTTACAATGTAGAGGGTATAATAACAGACAAAAGACAGACATTACACAGTGAAAGCTACTTACAGGTGAGACACAAGGTGTGAGGGCCCTGCTCGCAATCCTCCCATTTAAATAGTAGGTCATGTTTACATGCTGGAGAAATTCCCAAAATAAACTGAAACCTGCAGAAAAATCTGCACCTTTTTATATACTTGTTTTGTTATGAATTTTCATGCTAGGCTAAGGGCCACATGTATGAAAACTGTCTAGTTAGAAGACTTTCTTTGTTGCCTGTAGCAATTGATCAGAGCTCCCCTTTAATTTTTTTCAGAGCACTATATGGAATAAAAGCTGAGCTCTGATTGGTTTGCATACATGAGGCCCTAAGTGTTCTTTGCTGTGCAAACCCAAAGCCAATCAATGATCAGTCTGGGAAGTGGCAGACGTGAAAATCTGTTGCATGTGCTCAAATCTGCAAGCATTTCCTCTGCAGCATGTGAACAGCATTTTGGAAAGCCCTATTCACGTAACAGTGTAATTTGTTGTATATTCAGGCTGTGGTTGATTAGCATATCTGCTCAGGTATTCAAAGCTCTGCTAATTGCTCTGACATGAGAGCAGGAGATGTTTACCTAAAGTCATGAGAAGATTCAGAGCTAAGGTAAGCTAAATTTTTGTTTGTAAGATCAGATAATACTCAAGCTGCTGGCGGTTCTGTGTTTGACTTGTGTGATAACGTCATCCCTTCTATCAGATAAGACAAATAGCAGAGGAAACAGGTCGGTAACGTAGAGAAACCAGAGCTGATAAAAATCACTTTTATGTCCTCAACAAGAAAAAATAAACAAAGCAATATATTTGGAAAACTTCATCATTTAGTGTTCCCTACATGTTGAACGCTAATCTTTGTAGTGAGATATCCCCTTTAATGTTTAGAGTGGGGGATGGTGTAGGTTCAGATCACTCCAACCATGGCCATAACAGTATGTCGGCTGTATTTTCCAGCCAGCACATGCTATAATCGACACCGCTCCTGAGCCTATACCATCCCCCACCCTAAACATTAAAGCTTGAAGCTTGAACTACCTACTTTCTATGCTATAGGAAGAGAGGTTAAAGTGGTTGTCTCACTACATCAATTCATCTTACTTCAGTCCTGTTTTCTCAGTTTCATTTTTAAATTCAGGGGCGCGTTTACTGACTTTACTGGCTACGACTGGCCTGCAGTGATGAGCTGCTGAGGACACCAGGTCTGTAAATATAGCGGCCCGTGCTGGCAGCCTATCAGGAGGGATTGAACAGGTCTGTAGCTATAGCAACCTGAGGAGTTGATGCAGCCAATACAAGAAGGGATATCTAGGAACAGGATGGACACATATTACCAAGTGACTTGTATTTGAAAGATCTTTAACAAAAAAAAGCAATCCTTGTAGTGAGACAACCAGGGCTGTGGAGTCGGAGTCATGGAGTCGGAGTCTGTGCCTATTTTGCAGGAGTCGGAGTCGTCATAAAATGGACCGACTCCGACTCCCAAAATATATAATAAGTTGGTCCAGTTAGTTCGATGCAGTGCAAAGAGCAAGAGGAATTGGGTCCAGCCAGTGTTGCTGCTCCCATATCTTCAGCCTTATCACAAGAGGAGTGTAATTGATGACATGGAGCAGGCAAAGCGCTGCCCCAGGGAAGAAGATTCCGCTCCCATGGCAAACAGAATTCAGCAAAATTTTTCACCTGCTTTCAAAAAAGTAGAAGAGTTCAACCATTCATCAAAACTGACTGTGGCTGAAGCTATTCCTTTATACCCTGACATTGTTAGAGATGTTGCCCCTGTGGTCACTGCTTTGCCCCCAACCCAAGTTAGTATAGAGAGGCCGTTCTCTAGCCTGGAAATAATGAGATCAGATGTGAGGTCATGTATGCAGGATCTGATGGAGGCAATACTATTCCTCAGAACAAATTCAGAGACTCCACAAATGTTCCCGCAGTGTTTTGCATATTTACAATTTTTTTGTGTTCTAAAGTCATATCCAATAAATATATTTTACACAGACAAGCAAAATGGTAACATTGTTTTCAACTTGTTACTTTCAGGCTCCATATCTCACCATCCACTACAGCTTTGTATATGAGGCTACTGTAATTTTATAGACGGTCATCTTACCTATCTTATACATAAATTTGACTTGCAAGTATTTAGCATCTGCTTAGTTCTGCAGATTCTTTCCTGTAACTGCTTTGTTACTGTTTTGCTCCTAAAAATCAAAATGTTAATTTTTATTATTTTGTTAGTATTTGGGAAATCCACCTTTTGGTTTTCAATACTGCCTGAATCCTTCTGGGCTCTGGATCAGATTCAAGCATATCTTGACCAAAATCTGATCCCAGGTCTCTTCTACACATTCCCAATGTTGGTGCAGACTGGACTTGGATACAAATACAGCTTTTTCTAAAACTCCACCCAGAAGTGTTCAAAAGATCAAAACATTGTTACCCTTTTGCTTATCAGTGTCTGTTCTATCTAAATAGCTTGATTATTGTATCGTAAGGTGATAGCCTGATGTTACCATTATACTACAGTAAAGTTATCACTTAAATATGCGCCGTGTATGAGGGAGTCGGGAGTCGGAGGTTTGGGAAATTGAGGAGTCGGAACTTTGGCTTGCCGACTCCACAGCCCTGGAGACAACCCCTTTAAACCTCCCAAGTTCCCTGTTCAAGCATGATTATTAAACCCCTTTGATGCCACAGTCCATTTCTACAGCAACTAAAAATAAAACTCCGATAAAATAAATTCTATGTAGAGAAAAAACTACTAATTTTTCTTTACTCAGTATTTTCTTGTTAAAAAAAGTGACTGCCCCTACTATAAAACTAACTTCTCATTTAATCTACAGGGTGAAAATAGAACAAAAAACAAAACCGCAAATGGTACTTGTAAAAGCTAAAGACTATATTTGAACTCCCTGCAGCCTCTGCAAGAGGGGCTTTGAGTTTCATCCATTTGTCTGCTCTATTGTCCTACTAAATTGGACTACGAATGCTTGGTTGTAAATGAAATCCAGCATTACAGTGATGTTCTTAGAGCAGTCTTTGATTACAGGCCACCTTGGCTCTGTTGTAGACGGAACCACAAAGGGGTTCAACTTCCTAGTGGGGGGGGGTCAAATCAGAATATTGAATGACACGGGCCAGAGAGTAAGAATTTACAGGCTGACAGTCTGCAGTCAAATCAATTCTCTTAGTCCTTTATTACAAAACACATGTTTTTATAGCTGGGCGTAAACTAACATTCCATAGGCAACATGTGGCATACATCCACCCCCTTTATTGGTTATTCTTATCTATATATATGACTAACACAGACCCCTTTTGTTTATGAGAAGCAAAATAGTTAAAAGGGTTTTACCACAAAGTAAAATTGAAGTTGAATTAAAATTGAAGTGGGAAGTTTGTAAATTAAATAATAAACATTTTCACCATTCATCATTATTAAAAATTCTGCACCGTTTTTGTCTTAGCTGCTCCCTTAGTGATCCATTGTTTACAGCTCGTCTCCAGGGGATACGACCAGGGCTGAGAGCTCCTCAGTCCTGGCCGCACATGCTCAGACATCACCTCTCCTCTCAGGCAGCTACTGAGTGTTCAAACCTCAGGAGCTGTCATTCTACTCCTGCCCTCTGTACTCCTTAGTAATTAGTCAAACAGTGCAAACAAATTAAAAAAGAAACCTCAATGCATTGATAAAGAGGAAAAAAAATCCACAGGTTTGGTTCCTGCAGGGATTTGAACCGAGGACCCTTGGGCCTGGAGGCAAAAGTTTTACCTCTGAGCTACAATATAGCTACTTACAGTTCTACACATAAACCGACCTTTCTTTGACTAGAGAGAGGAAAGGTATAGTGATGTGATCCTGCTGGGCCACATGATATACAATTCAAACAAATCATACACACCCCCTTCTGAGCACCCAGCTGAAGAGCTGGGTGCAGGAGGTATGAAATGAGATCGTGGCAAAACCCCTTTAAGGCCAGTGGCCATCTTAGTTATGTCTTGGCACAACACGGTGTGTCTGGACACAGGCGCCATTTTGTGGGTGAAGTAGACATTTCACCTAATACATTCCATAACAGCTCTTTTAAAAGTGAGTCTGAGTGCTTCTTCAGGGCCACTTTCACATGGGTGTGTCATAAATAGGCAATGTAGTACAAATCTTTCTCTCTCTCCGTCTACCCCCACCCATTCGTGTATATTCTACTTTGACTTCACATTGTGAGAGTGGCCTCAAATGGGCATTAGTTCGGATCAGTGACCAAACAAATTTTTCAAGGCTATGGGTGATCAGGAAACAGCCAAGTGCTGCAAGTGCGTTTAGATGGCATATTTTTGGCACTTAAAGTGTCGGCGCAGAAAAAACACCTCTTCCTCGTTGGAAATTCTGTGCTTGTAAGAGCGGAATTCATATAAGGAAACAACACTGAATTTTCTATAAGGAATTTCTGCCTACTATACCCATAACGGTCGATGTGTAAAACACCTCAAAGAATGTTAATTCTTTGTTGGTGCTTACTATAAGGCTATGTTCACACGGGTGAAATTGGGACGTATTTCGTGCCGTACTGCGCTCAATACAGTCCGAGATACGTTCCAGTCATTACGGTAATCCACAGTTCTCATAGAGAACTATGGATTACGCCTCCTCTCCCCGCTCGCACAATATGCGGTGGGGGGAGATAAGGGACATGTCAATTACTAGCGGCGAATACGCGCTGCTAGTAATGAATGTCTATGCTGCCGGCCCCCCCGTCCCGCGGGAGCTCGCAGGTGTCGTGTGAACATAGCCTAAGTGCCAAAATGCAAGTAAAATTAGGTTATCTGAACGAAGACATATGGTACAATAGAGGTCGGTTTACTGTCGGATTAGACGCGGATTCTGAGGCAGATTCCGCTCTGAATTCGCTCCCAGAATTCGCGTCCAAATCAGTCATGAGAACGTACCCCTGAAAAGGTTTTTTTCAAATTACTGAACCATGGCTACTCACTTCTAGAAAGAGCCACTCATGTCCTTGTGTTTGTATCTAGTATAGCTGCTTGGCTGTACTAAAGTGATTGGGGCTAAGCTGTAATAACAAAAATGAAATCCACGGAAGGTGTTTTTCTAGTCCTGGAAAACCCTTTCAATGTTTAATATCCCTTTATAGCTCATTAAGCACCATATATGGATGCTTAGATTTAGACTGTGTGATTTCCTCTGGTTAATGATGCTTTTGCTAGTAGACGCGCTGTGATTTTCGAACTACTTGCATTATGATTACAATGTGTGTACATGAATGTTGGTTTTCTTGAGCTAGGAATTCAGAGAACCATGACTCATACAGTCGTCCTTCCACTGCATCACATTTTAAGAGCAATAACCTCTCAATGCTGTGGGTGTGTAGAACATGTGTCATTGTGTGATTCAATTTCCACATCTACCTGCCTCTTATATGACACAGATAAATATTTCTATAATGAATGTAGAAAATTCGTGTTTGCAAGTAGGACTGAGGCTGAAAGCAAAGTAAACACGAGTGCTGTAAACCCTTAAACATCTGATTGACAGGGTGTTGGGAGTCAGATACCCACCGACCTAATTAAGATACGCTATTTACTGCATAAATTGGGGAACAATTTGTTAATTGTAATTAAGATGTAAACTTTAATTGGATTTATTGTAATGTCAGGATGGTTATTTGGCCATTTAGAAGTATCTGGAAAGCATATCATTGGAATTTTTCCAATTAATACTGGTTACAGTTGGTGACCAAAGATATTAAAAACACTAATTTATAATTACTTACATTGAATATAGTTCACTACAACTTCCAAAGTTAGAGGCACACTGTCATAAAAAAAAATAAAAATCACATATTGACAAGTAATATGTGATTTGTAACCCGAGAGGTAACTGTTACCAACAGGACCTGATCAGTGTGAAGAAAGCGGCTTCCACTGCCTAAAAGTGCAGAAAAAGATTAACCTATTATTTAAAGGGGTTGTCTCACCACGCTGAGCCAAAAGCTGCTATCAGTCATGCATCTTGTCTTTTCCTGGTCAGGATGTGGGTGATTAGCATGTACGCTCACTCCATATTCAAAGGTCTGCTAATTAAAGGGGTTGTATCATTTCATTAAATGGTCTTCAGAATAAGGGGACAGTGAAAACCAAGCAACTTTGCAATTGGATGTTCTTAGCAAAGCTGTCTAGTTTTCACAGTCTCCCTTATCTTCTGTTTCTGTAAGCACAGTTCCCCAGTGCTGGCCGGATTCCTCCTCCTTTCATGTCATTGGCTGACGGCTCTACTAATTTACATTCTGTCTGGTCGTATTCACAGAAGCGCGCATTCCTGCCTCTCTCACTCAGAATAAAGGGCCGGGAGCATTTCACTCTGCACAGCCAGAAGAACACACTAGCACTGCAGCTGTTTCTACAATCAGAAAACAGCAGAATTGTGACTCGGTGCCTAAGTGTAAACATAGACAGAGCATTAGGCTGCCTCTCACTCAGAATAAGGGACTGGCAGCATTTCACTCTGCACAGCCAGAAGAAACACACTAACACTACAGCTGTTTCTACAATCAGAAAACAGCAGAATTGTGCCTCGGTGCCTAAATGCTCCTGTGTGTAAACATAGCAGGGAGATCTGTGCTGCTCTAGATGAGTTCGTAGAAGACTGGATTCAACTGTAACAAACCTCCAGCTGTGAGAGGAGAAGAGATCAGTGCTCTGAGGTGATAGAAGGCTGTCTAGACTGAATGCAGGCATGTGGTATGTAAACAGCTCTTACAAAATAAGACTGCATAGGGAGAGGACACAATGACATGTGAAATCAGACAGAGAGGGGAGGGGGAAGAGCACACTGACTCGGGAGCGAGCATGAACAGTGAAGGGGGGGATGATGTCCATCCTCCTTCGGTTAAGAAATACCCAGCTGGGAGGGGAAGAAACGCCCATGGATTTCAGGAAATGAGAGAATCAAGCTTCAAGAAAACAGCCAAACTGATGAAGTGATACATCCCCTTTAAGGTATGTTCACACAGTGTATTTGCGGGGGAAAATACTTATTGAGTGCTCTGTTAAACCTGCGTATTCCCCGGTGCATACTCTGCAGCCGTAAAAAGAAGTGACCCTGTGTTTGAATATGACCCTGCGGCCTAGTTGCCAGAAGTGTGTGTGTGCATTTTTGTCCTAGAAATCTTGTGTTTTAAACCTTGTTTACATAGATGTACAATCATATGCATGATATATGTAGCTATCGTGTTTTTAGTGCTGTTACAGAAGCCCTTCACTCTCACAGGTGACTAAAATGGATGTTTCATTAGCTTATCCTGTTAGGCTGCTTTCATACAGCGCATTTTTGGTGCAGTTTTAACTGCACTCCAATTATGTGCCTTTATTACCAGCAAGCTTCTTTCACTTATCTAAACTGTTTGGAAAGTGAGTAATCAGTTAGTGTGTATGTATCCACAAGACTTCAAACACAGTCATTGATGACTGACTTGAAACACCTTTCTGAACAATTTAGACAACTGAAAGAAGCTCGCTTGTAATAAAGGCAGTTTAAATGGAGCACAGTTAAAACTGCACCAAAACTGCGCTGTGTGAAAGCACCCTTATTCATTGTCATTAGCAGTAATTGCTAATATATCCTGACTATTTGGAGTCTGGCAACAAAGTAAGACACCTGAGAAAAAAATGGTCTATTTAACCCCTTCACGGGTACAGAGTGTATGGAGTGCGCTCACGCGTTAAGCCTGCTCCACATGTGGCAGCTGGCAAGCACTGCTAACAGCAGAGTTAGGAGCTGGCAACGATCCCTGTTGTTAAAGGGGTTTTGCCATGAAGTAAAATTGATGTGGGAAGTTTGAAAATTAAATAATAAGTATTTTCACCATTCATGATTATTAAAAATTCTGCACTGTTTTTGTTTTAGCTGCTCATTTTGTGATCCATTATTTACAGCTCGTCTCCTGGGTATACGGCCTGGGCTGAGTGCTCCTCAGTCCAGGTCGCACCTGCTCAGACATCACCTCACTTCTGAGTGTTCAAACCCCGGGTGCTGTCATTCTAATCCTGTCCTTTGGACTAGTTAGTAATAAGTCAAACGGTGCAAAAAAAAAAGAAACCTCAATGTGGTAGGTGCATTGATAAAGAGGAAAAAAATGCACAGGTTAAGTTCCTGCAGGGATTTGAACCAAGGATCCTTGTGCTTTAAAGCAAAAATGTTACCTTTATGTACAATTCTATACATAAACAGACCTTTCTTTCACTAGAGAGAGAAAAGGCATGGTGATGTCATCCTGCTGAGTCACATGATATGCAATTCAAACAAATGACACACGCCCCCTACTGAACACACAGAGCTGAAGAGCTGGATACAAGAGGTATAAAATGAGATTGTGGCAAAACCCCTTTAACACTTGAGACACTGCTTTTTTGTGCTGTTCTTCTGTTACTCCTTATAGAAATGTATTCCTGCATCTTTCAGCTGGGTGTTGCCAATGGGGGGGTGTTGCCACACAGTCTGACTTTATCCATTTACTAGTATTATGTTGTATCGTGTTAGAAAGTAGTAGAAGAGTGAAGAAATCAGGTGATACCTTTTTTGAGGCTGAGTATATTTGATGGTGAGCTTTCAAGAGTACTAGCTCCCTTCTTCAGACATGACGTTATACAAGAAACTGAAAATTCACAGACTTTTTAGGGCATGTCCCCACGGCACAGGTTTTTAGCCGGTTTTTCAGACAGTTTTGCAGACCGCCTGAAAAAACGGCAGAAAATGAGCACAATGGGGCTCTATGGAAAACCCGTGCAGCAGTCCCCAAACCGCTGGCCGCCCGAAAAACATTGTGCTTACACAATCTTCCGTCCGGTTTTCGGACGGAATCTGTGCAAGCCAATGTGAAGGGGAGGGCTTTTCTCCGCTCATCGCTGTGCTATCAGAGCTCGCACGGGGACGTTTGAGAAAGTAATATACATAAGGGAACTTTAAAAGATTATGAAAAAAAAAAAGCAGCCATCCAATTTAAGACATAATCCATATAATAGCTGCATATTGCATGTCAATATGTGGAAAAATATATATAAAGACCCTACAAAGTTGCATTTGAGTAATTGGACGCCCTTGGCAGCCAGTTGTCTGATAAAGGCCTCTCAAAGGCCATGATAGTACCTTTACCACATAGTGTAGCAGAAGTGCAGTAAAAATACACTATGCTACAATACATTAGCATTGCAGTGTTTTGTATTAACAATTTCATATGGTTAGGTCCCCTTAAATAAAAAACAAACCTAAGTTATTTCACCGCTGCTGTAGTTTCGTGTACCCTTCATACTTCCATAGAATTGAATATAGAGATGTGCAAGTTCAGTCATCTCGCTGTAATTTGTGGCCATCTACAAGACAGGGAGTTACAAGTTGATATCACCCCTTTAGGTTTTATTTAGTAGTTTTATTCCCTTGCTTTTTTTTTTTACAAGTGTTTTAGAAAAAAGTTCTAATATATTATAGAGATTTGTAAGATAACTTGAGTGTTAGAATAAAAAGTATGCTGCCTCGTCACCCTGGTTGATCTGTAAATTCAATCCAAGATTGTGCTTATTGCTGAAAGTGTATAAAGACTACATTAAAAATACTTTTCAGTTGCAAGATACATAGTGTTTTGGTTGACGATGGACTTGTACTCAGGATCTGTTGGGGTTAGAATACATAACACTAGAATGCTTCTCAGCTGACTATAGAGAGGTTTTCTTCTGCCCTGTTTTGTTTTTTTTGTTGCACTGTCCCTGTCCTTCAGTCAGAACAGGTTCTTTTCAATACAGTAAAAGTGAAGAGCGTTGATTATCTCATGACAATAGCACCTATCAAGGGGTGGGATATAAAAGACATCAGTTGAGAAGTCAGTTCTTGAAGTTGATGTGTTGGAAACTTGAATAAGTTCCAAATTATGATGGCTACAGAACAAGGTCAGAACAAATGGCCGGTCCTGTGGGGCGTTTCCAGCATGCAGTAGTTAGTATCTAAGGAAAATGGTTCAAATAGGAACAAACATTGGCAGTGTCCTGATTCCCAGGGCTTATTGGTGCATGAGGCCTATGACAGAGCTATGTCAGAACACAAACTATATTGCAGTTTGATGTGTGGAATGCTGTATAACCATAGACTGATCAGAGTGTCCATGTCCTCTGTCCCCTGGTCAAAGCACATACTACCGTGGATATGATGGTGTCAGACTGTGATCGTGAAGCAGTGGAAGAAGGTGACCTGTTCTGGTGAATTATGTTTCTGTAGACGTGATGCAGATGGCAGGCTGCATGTATTATTTACCAATTGGAGAGACTGCTCCAGTATGGAAAGAATATAAGTAGTTTTTGCAGTAGTCTGATGCTCTGGGACCACCGACCTAAGTATTGCCGCAAAGTATATCCCCTTATGGCAATAGCATTCTCTAATGGCAGTGGTCTTTTTCAGAAGGAAAATGCACCCTTTCATGCTGCTGAACTTCTACAGGAATGGTTTGAGGAACATTACAGAGTTTACGGTGTTGACTTGGACTCTGAGTACCCCAAATTTCAATCTCGCACAATTATTTGTGCATTGACATTTTTGCATAATACAGCCTCTATACATCCCCACAGTGAATATGAAACAAACTTGTCATTGAAGTGAAAATTTTTAGTTTCAGTTTAAAGGGCTTTTTCTATCTCCATCATTTATAGCATATTGATAGGATGTCTATCTTGAGAACGGGCCTCTGAAAATCTCTGTGCAGAGCGGAGTTTCAGTGGGATTTCCAGCTACAGCTGACAACTAGGCTGTCACTGGAACCCCCGTAGAACAGATTGAAGATTGCTGCGCAGGCACATCCGCCTTTCTGTTATGCACCATCAACTGTTTATGGCATATTCTATTGTTATCCCATACACACCTAAAATAGGAGAACCCCTTTAAAAGTGTTGACTCACCACAAAGGTTAGCTTTCAACATGTGGGTAAATGAAGACTTTTTCTAAATACATTGTTGTTTTGAAATTCCCTTGGTCAGGAGATGAGCGCGATTGTATCTGCTGTGAGTGCACACATTTCTCTGGTTACCCTCCTGCTCGCCCCTCTACTCTGTGCTCTTTGTCTTTACTTTGAACAGGGAGTGACGTCGCCAGGATGGCTGGCAGCTTTAGAACAAAAGATATTAATTACTTTTGAGCTCTAAAGCCTTCTGTACTATAGATGATATCTCCTACAGTCATGTCAGTGCAATTAGAAGCTGGGAATACGGAGCTGATATGCTAATCACAGCTTAACCAGCAAGAGTGAGGAAGTGTGAGTCTGAAGTTACCTGTGGCTCTGTGAAACGGCATGGTGAGACAACCCCTTTAAGGGGGTTACAAATATTGTACAGTACGCCCTTAATTTACAATGACCTCAGGATACAATGTTTTCAACATGCAGTGGTCTTTCTCAGGACATTACATGCTTAGTGTGGTTTTTAACATACGTCCCAGACACTGATTTCACTTGTAAGACGTCTGTATTAGTAATGTGCTTGTAGTGTTTGATGGTCTAGTAGCACATGTCTGCAGTACAGTGTGGTACTACATGTCCTGTACTACTCTTTACATGTGCCAGGATTAGTGGCTTGTTTGGGCACCAGGCGAAGATCCCCTATTTTTTTTTTATCTGGTACATTGTGTATTAAGTATCTGAAGAAGCTTGTATCCAAAAAATAGAAAGTGAATATAAAGCAGCTCTTTTAAAGGACTTACTTTATCTGTATTAGTTTTCTGCGTAACTTACTTTGATCTTCATTTTGAATTATGTTGGGTGACACTTTCTGGCCTTGGAACCAATTTACCAAGTTTTCATACAATGGTCATCCTAGAACTGATTACTGTTGTATGTTGAAGGACCACTGTATTAAGTGCCATAGTTTTACATGGTTCCTCTATAAATTGGCTCAAAAGTAATTGGACAAACTAACATCATTATAAATGCAAGAATAATTTGTAATACTTGGCTGGCAATATCTGTCTGAGGTCACACTTTACCAAGTGTAACAAATTGTTGATTCAGTAAATCTGTTGTGGGTTTTCTCCAACTAATGATGGCTTCCTTCACTTTCATTGATTATATTGACACCTCTTTAGGCCACAAATTAAGAGTTCTCATGAACCACTACTAAATACCAATTCAGTACTTTAGTATCAGCAGTTTGTTAACAATTTATTAAGGACAGACCACAAATGACCATGTAAATGCTTATTAGTTAAATGTCATCTTATTTTTGAGTTTGTGAAAATGGGGAAACTATGTAAATAGTGGCTGTAATTCCTAAACGGTTAATAAAATACTTTTTGTGGCAAGAGAATTCATATTTCACTGTACGTTGGACTGATGCCTCAGTTTTCCATATACCTATTATATATGTATTAAAAAACATTTTTGGCATATCTACAACTTAGGCTAGTTCTACATAGTATTGGCCAAAAAATGACCTAAAAATAAAAGCTTAAAAACATTGAAGTTTTTTGTCCAGTGCCTGTCAAAAGCTGCTAGAAAAAAACATTTTTGCATGGCTTTTTTGCAGGTGTTTTTTTTTTTTTTTGCAGCGATGCACAGCAATAGATTTGCTATGTATTTCTGCAAAAAAAGTGCCAAAAAAAGTCCGGCACTTTACATAGACTCCAATAGTAAACCTGCTCGATTGTTTTGTGTAACAACGACCAGCAAATAAAATGAGCAGAAAAAAGACGTTCTGTGGAGACAGCAGGACTTTTTTTTACTATAAAAGTCTATGGGACCTCTTTTCAGTCGTTTTTTTCAGCGTTTTGAGAAAACGAAAAACCCTGGAAAAACGGACGTGCCGTGTAGAAATAGGGTTATGCAATAAGGTTATGTTTAGTCTGGGAAGTAGGGAGTCTAACCTTCGGGACACCTTTCACAAGAATAAGAAGACCAAGTGTGATATTTTAGAACAGTCTGCCACGGACCAAAGCAACCAAGAGAGTTCAGTTAAATTCTCCTACTTTTTCAATAGCTAGCATGGTACCTTGAGGTCTGCTGGGGATTGTGAACGTACTGTGGTTCTGTGGTATCAAATTATTGAATGTAGTATTCTGCTGTTTCTAATCAAATCCACAAAGCAGAAACATTTCCAAAAATCAGATGCACTTTAATCCAGTAATATCACAAATACATTTAAGTGTATTTAAACTATAACTTTTAATATGGGCCTGCTAAAAACCGACACACCAATAATAACATCAAGTGAAATTTACTACAATCGTAAATGAAATAATCTCAGAGGGGAAGGAAAATAAAATAGATGGGAAGAAAAGAGGGAGAAGTATCATATGATAAATAGCATTGATGTAGTACAGCGTAGGTGAAGCAGGTTGAGGTGGCTGTCCTGTTTGATAGGCATTTAGGGCTGATCTAGGTCAATAGGGTGATATCAGGATCCCTTGACCCCATTTTCTTTTCCCCATTTGTTACCTCATTTATGGTTTTTGTATATTTCACTTGATGACATTATTGGTGTGTCGGTTTTTATCAGGCTATTATTAAAATTTATATTTTAAATACACTTTTTGTGTTGTTCCAGTTCTGCTTCCCAGTTAACCATTTTTGGGATATTCTGCTGTTTTTACACTCTACTAAATATGGCCGCAGTCCCATTGTTTAAGATAAAAAGGGTTTAGAGATAAGATTTTGATTTATAAAGGGGTTTATGTTTTGTGAAGCAATATGTTTGTTTTATTAAATGTATAAAAAGGCTTGCATTTCATAAATTTGTGACAACTTTATTTTTTGTAGGAGCAGTGTTCGTTATGAACTCCAGGCTGCGTGCTTTGGGTGGAAGGATAAACAACATTCGAGCGACTGAACTTCCAAAGGAGAAAAACCGATCGGAAGTCGTTTGCAATGTCCGTTTCTTGGATGGATCTCTACAGAGTTTCAAAGCTAATGTAAGTTTTTTTCTTTAAACACATTTTTATTAGCAATGTCATGCCATGCTTACAAACAATATCCAGTGACAAAGCAATGTTAATGCGAAGTAAATGTCAAATGCAATGAGTAGTATTAAAAAGCACAACCGTATAAAGATGAAATAGACGTCATATTTAGTAATGTATAAACCATTAAACAAAGGTAAACAGCCAGAAAAAGGGAAAGGGGGAATGGAGCAGACAGGTCATGACTAAATTTGATAGTGAGCTTAAAGTCACATAAGATTAAAGGCACAATATTTAGAATTGATGCAGATAGACCAAAACGTTTGTTTTTTGAGGCATCCCGGGTATACAAGTTCACAGTGGCAGTTGAGGTTGATTCTCTTAATGACATTGGAAAGTGTTGGTATAGCTGTGTCTTTCCATAAATAGGCAATTGCCACTCTAGCTGTGATGAGGGTGTGAAATATGAATATTTTCATGAGATGCTCAATGTTATTAATTCTTATACCTGTAACTTCTGAAATGAGGGATTCCACGGACATACAAAATTGCTGAATTTTTAGGCAAAACCACCAAACATGAAATCGGGAAGATACCATCAAAGTTGTATTTCTTTATAGTTTCTCTCTGTTTAAAACATGTGGACAACTTGGCTGAGGAATAAACTGCGAAAGACCAAGATTCAGAAGAGAAGTGTTGTTCCAGTTCTGCTTCCCATTTAACCATATGGGAAGGCTTATCTTGGCAGCGTGGGCTACTGAGCACTTTGTATGTTAAGGTTAGCCCTTTTTTGTAATCTAAAGTATTCAAGATGGAAGAGGGAAACATTGGCTTCGTAGACCATTCTTTATTTTGTAAACATGTCTTATTTGGAAATGTTGGAATAGAGATGAGTTTGAAATGCCAAATTAAGCAGCTAGATCTGGGAATGGTTTCTGAGTGTTAAAACTAAATGTATAAAAGGCGTCTAATTTTTTTTAAAATAAACAGGCCTTTGGGAGTTATTTGTGAGACCCAGACTCTTAAAAAGGTGTAAAAGAGATTGTAAGGTAGCGGATGGGGCTGGGGCTTTAAGGAGCATGGTTTTTTGGGGCACAGTTTTAAGTTAAACTAGGGATATCTTACAGTGCAACACATTTAACATAGTGTTGATAAATCTGGATCAGGTTGAAACTGTCTAGTCTAACTTTATACCACTTTTAGGTAATTTTGATGCCTAAATAGTCAATTATCCTTTTTGACCCAGCTATCTAAATTTTTCTAGATTTGGTTTTTAGAGATGTTTATTAGTTAAGGGCATCAAAGAGGACGTAGACTTAATTTGTAGAAAGACAGTTTAGAAAAGAAGTCTAGGGACTCCATAATGACAGGCAGCAAGTTATTAGGAGAGGAACTCAAAAGCAGAACATCATCTGCAAAGAAAATACTCTTGTGTTTCCTTTGGTTAACCCATGTAACTTCTATTGTATGGTTGGACCTAATATGTTCAGCCAATGGATCTATGCATAGTATGAGGAGAAGGGGAGAGATAGGACAGCCTTGTCTGGTACTATTTGACAGGTTAAATGAGTGGAACAGAAAGCCTGCTTTTAAAAGTCTGGCTGAGGGAGATCTATAAAGAGAATATAAGGGGGACCTAGGTGCTATCTGTATTAGATCTATGACACGTCTGTCTGCATCCCTTGTCTGACAATCTGGGACAAATCCTACTTGATCAGCATGTTGGGGAAAAAGAGGGTTTAAATTTTGGTATTTTCGCATAGAGTTTTATGTCTGTGTTAAGTAATGATAGCTAATTGGTCTGCTGATTTTCCTGGTTTGGGAGTGGTGACGGTATTAGCAGCTAATAGCTCTTTTGGGTTAGATGAGCTAGAGGCTATTTCATTGAATAAGTTACAGAGGTGATGAGAGACCGTCGGGACCTGGGGCTTTATTATGCTTAGCTTTATGTATAACTTGATGAGCCTCTTAGGAAGTTTTAGGGAACTTAAAAAGGAATCAATATTTTGGTTGGAGGGAGGCGGTTAACCTTCACTATCTTTAATGGTTTTAAATTCTACAGCAACTTATATAACATGTTAGCTATTTCTCTAGGATCCTGGACTATTTGACCCAAAGGTCCTTGTTTTAGCTCGTCAAGTTTTAACATGATTCTCTTGTACTTTATCTGGTCTATATTCTTGAATGTAAAACCGTCATTTAAGTTTAGCTAAATTGAATTTAAATTTGTTAATGTTTAGGCTCCTTGATTAATGCCTTGGGTCTACAAACTGTTCATTAATCAGATCAGTTGGGTTCTTTTTTAATTTCCACATCTAATTTTTAAATATTTTCTAAAATTTCTCTTCTTTTTTTCTGATGAGGCCAATTTAATTAGCACACCTCTAATGAAGGCTTTGTGAGCACACCAAAGAGTGGCTTTGGAAGGGGAAGTAGGAACATTAAAAGCAAAGTAATCCTCTAATTCACATTTAATATGGTTAACATTCCCTTGATTTTTGAAGAAATAATTAAGATGCCACAAGGGCAATGTGGAAGAGTTTTTTTAAGGATCAGATCAACAGACGTATGACCGGACCAATATAGCCAATATAAACTGAATCTGCCTTTTCTACAAGTATTATATCAACTAGGAAGAAATCAATATGTGTGTGGACAGACCTAGGAGCTGAGGATAAAGTATAGTCTTTTTCAGTAGACTAGGTTTCTCATAGACAATAAGGTTTAGTTCAGTAATGGAAGCTACTCTACCCCTAGATCCGTCCATTTCTTTTGAGATGGCCACTTTGTCTTACATTGTTAGGATTGTTAATAGTCTGTTTTTTTATTTGTTTTTTTTTTATAACAGAGACTTGACGCTTACTAGGACTACATACGAAATCAATAGTATATGTTTTAGCATTAATTTTACATATTGGGATAAGAAGTCTTCCATCGGAGTCCTTAATAACATCTAGACATTTGAATGCCAACATGTTTTTAACCAAAATAGCTATGCCTACTTTTTGTTGATGCAAATAAGAAAAAATAAAAAGGGAAAGCTTTATCTTTTAACCTGTGAACATCTGAATCTGCTAAGGGAGACACTTTGATACAGAAAATGTCACACTTAGATTTAACTGCATCTCTCCAAAGAAGAGATCTTTTAAAAGGAGAGTTTAGACCCCTAACATTAGAATCCAAAATCTTTGCAGACATTTAACATGGTACTAAATAATAGGAGAGCCGCACTGAGGAAAAAGGTGGAGCAAACATAATTACCTTTCTGGTAGGGTTGACTTTCACCCAATGGAGAGGAAAAGATAAACATCTTATAACACAGAAATATAACCAACGTCCATGGTGAGTTTCCTAAAAAGGAAAGAAAAGAGCTAAAATCTGGCAAGAGCTTCTGGGACCAACATAATAAGTTAATCAGGCAAATTTTAATAGACAAAATTCAGAGTTGTTCAGTATACTGTGTGTCTTCAGGGTCTCAGGGATTTATCCAACCAAAGTGGAGTTAACATTTATGGCCTGGTGGGTTTCTTTCTGGGATAGCATCGGAGTCTGGGACAAGATTCCAAGACTTCAGCGTTTCTCTTGTTATTTCCAGGGATGTACAAATGAACTAAGACTCATCTTTAGACATGATCCGTTTAACCGGGAATCCATAACTATAGGAAATTTCTTTTTCTCTGAGAATTCTTGTGTAGAAAGCAAATTCTTTGCGCCTTAACATGGTGGCGGCAGATAAGTCTAGAAAGATGCAAACAGAACAGAATATTTCCGGGATGTCCGTTTTTACTTCCTTTAGGTTCTCAGGAATTCCTGTTTTGTATGAAAGAAATGGATTCTGACTACTGAATCTCAAGGTAGTTGTGGAGAAAGATTCTTTAGTTTTGAAATGTGATAGATCCTATCAATCACGAGATCTCCAGTGGAGTAATGAGGAAGGACATTTGCTATTTCGTCTGTAAGGTGTTAAGATGCTTGGGTTTGACAGATCTAAGACCTTAGTTGATAATCTGTGGACTTCTTCCTCCAAAGTGTTATTTGCGTCAGTTAAGGCATTGTGGGAGAATGCAATCTCGGCCACCGTAGTTTCAATATGGTCTGTATGTGATGAAAGCTTTAGAAATGTCTAAGATCCAAAACCATTTGTTTGAAGTCTGACTGTATAGAGGATCGAAAAGATGAAAGCAACTGGTAAAGGGAAGAGGTTGTCAATGGTTGGTTTTCCATAGCATCCTGGTTATCAAAGTTCACCAATTCAGCTCTGGATGAAGGAGTTGGAAATGGAGGGGAGAAGAGAACCTTTTTGAGGTTGAGAAATTTTGAGACAAATTATTAAAAAAAACCAAAAAAACAGTATGTTTAGCAGGCTTGTTTTTAAGGTTTTCTTTGGATGTACCTCTCATTGTTAAAGCAGTGAGCTTTAAAGCTTAAAGGCAGAAGTATAGAATATAATCATTTGTTTTCCTCTCACTATCTCATCTTATGGTTTATCTTGTGTTTTCTGGACACAAGACAAATGGACACCAAATGGCCACAAGCCTTAATGTAGAGAGGGAACACACTGATCGGGTGTAGGGGTTTTCAGTAGAAACAAGATAGGTTGGTGATCTCCACTGCTGAGGGGAAACTTACCTCAAGTTCTGCGGTCTATGTTGGTGAGTCAGGTAGATAGCAGGCCCAGTTAATGCACGCAAACTGGTCACTTGATAAATTTAGGTCGCGGTATTAGGCCTTGTTAGGCCCCCGGGTTCTATTTTCCATAGATGAGGCCCAGACACCCTAAGTTTGGTTCTGGGGGGGCTGTAGGAAGGCAGTAGACCTAAGACCACTGCTTGCAACACTCCACTATGGGATGCAAAGCATCCTCGGAGCCTACTGTCCGCAGGAGAAGGTAGGATGGAGCAACAGGAGGAGAAATACACTCAGACATAATGGAAGGCCGCAGTCCTGCTTCCAGGTGTCGGAGTGTAGAGGAGGGAGATGCCTTCTGACTAGAGGGTAGAGAGTGTTAGTTGACTGGGTATAGCTCCCCGGGTAGTTGAATGCTTGGTAGCAGTAGTAGGTCGTGAGAGTAGGCTGGGAATCTGATGGATTTAATACCTATTTGTTGGTCTCAGAGGGCTTAGTGTAGCCTTGAGAGAACCCACAGCGTCTATTTTTGAACAGAAATTAGGTTTAGTTGGACCGATTTAGGAGCCCAGCTGTAACAGGTCTGGTCACATCAGCTCCAGACCATACCTCCTCCCCCAACATAATTTTTTTTCTATAGCACACTGTACACTTATATGTGAAATTCTCTAATAAACAACTGTGCAAATTTTATGACTTGAGGAGTTCAGGATGTGTTCCCACATTCAGCTTTGTAGATGCCGTTTTTTTAATGGATCAGTAATGGATCATATTTGGAAGATACATATTAAGAAAAGACCTCAACGAATTAAATTAATTCTTGGTTTTAACTTAAAAAGCTGTATCTAAAAAGCTGAACAAATGGACTTTAGATGACATATTCACACACTGATCAACATCAAATATTGATGGTGTATTCTGTTTTATAACAGCCCAATCAGACATCTGAAAGTGAGGGCACAGTATGCTTTAATTCGTTTTCTTCATTGTAAATCCATGCTCAGTGTTTTGCATATGGTTGTATGACACTGGTAAACCATGAAGGGGCTGTCATTAAGTTGACAGCAAGGATGCCATGAAATGGACCCCTGTTGATCAGATATTAATAGCCATCAATATTGAGATCTCAAAAATAAAATGTTTAGTGAAGATTTTTTTAAGAATACCTGTTAAGAGCATTTTCCAGAACTAGATATATTTTCATTTTGTAATTAATGGGCATCTGTCCTGTATGAAAATACTATAATTTTTATCACTTTATAAATATTAAAATGGTTCCACTGTCACGTGCTCCTTTCTTAAAACTCCACAGATAAGCTGAATGTTAACCTCTACCATTATATTATGAGTCACACGCAATAAAATAATTTGGAGTGGAACCAGATTTTTTTTCAGGGTCACCACTGAAGGTTTAACATTACAATTTTTTTGTCTGTTTCGGCATGAATAAAAATAGAAAATAAAACTCAGTTATCTTGCAGATGCTCCTGTTCAGCCTCGGTCGCAGTCCATTCATCCTGGCTGTAGAACTGAATGGTCTTCATTCACATGACAGCTGTAGCCAATTACAGGCCAGAGAGGTCGCATGCTGGTGATGACGTGGCCTGTGATTGACTGGAGTTGTCACGTGAACAATGGACGTTCACTGCTTTAGCCGGGATGAACGGACCGGCAAACGGGAGAGAACGGGAGCATCCGGGTGGTAAATATGAGTCTTCTAATCATGCCCCAATAGACAAATGAGCATTCTTAGATCCTGGAACACCCTTTTAAAGGGGTTTTACCACCATAGTCATTGAAGGCATATCTTAGTGATATACCATGAAAGTCTGATAGATGTGGAACCTGCACTTATCTTAGGAACGGGCCCCTGAAAGCTACAGAGCAGACTAGAAACCAGTCGCACTTGCACATGGCTATCCTGTTCTTTGGGAGTCCCGAGCAGAAGCAAACTCATCACTCTGCTGTACTTGAAACTCCCATAGAACAGAATGGAGAGCCGTGCACAAGCCCAACTGGTTTCCAGTCTGCTCTGTAACTTTCAGGGGCCTGTTCCAAAGATAGGTACGTGCCCACATCTTGGACCCGCACTTATCAGACTTTGATGGCATATTCTAGTGATATACGATCAAAGTCTATGGTAGTAAAACCCCTTTAAGCTGCCATTGTTGTTTTTCATTGTGGATAAATGTAGATGTAGTAAACCGTTTATGCTTAAAATGTTAGCGTTTGTCATAGGTATTAGAATTTTTTAGTGTTATAAAAAATTCAGATTTTTATCCTGTACATCTGTGGAGCTACTGCTTGGGCTCTCACAAGTCCATCAGTGGCATCAATCAGCTATAGTTTATAAAGGCATCCATTAAAAATTTATGCCCCATTAAAAAAGCTCTAAATTTTTACTGTTAAAAGGACCCCAATTTTAATGTATGATGCCGCTGTTTAAACCCTAGTGTATGCACTAAATGGAGGCTAAAACGCAGTTTTAAACCCCAGTAAAGCATTAAATATGTTCACGGGAAAAACAAAGGTGGGGTTTTTGGGCAAATTTTTATCACTTCTGGCTATCATGAGTTGTTTTTCTTGACTGTTGTTCTTACCATGTTTTCCTTTGCTTGTTTTTACTACAGACAAGGTTCAGTAATTTTTTGTAGGAATATTTTATAGCACAAACTCTTTAATTTTAGACTTTCATCATAAGATCACAGTGAAAGAAAAGATAAATCTGTATGAAGCTTGGTGAAGGTGTGCATTAACGACTCTTAAACAAGAAGTATTCTCAATGTGCATTTGCAGTAATTTGTTCGGTGACTGTGGAGTTGCGTGGGCTATAGAAAAGGGCCCTAAAAATTGGCTATACTAAATACCTATTTGGGTATAGGGGACTAAAAATAAAAGGACTTTATTTTTAAACCAAAATAAAGGTTTTATTTTTAAAAATAAAATATGTACCAGCCTATTGTTTTATGTGGGCTGAAATTTACTTTTCCATAAAAATTGGGTCAAGCCCCTAAAATTTCACCCTTTAGAAACAAAAAATAACAGTCAAAAAAAGAGCATTGATTTGCATTTGTTATTCTCACAAAACATGGCAAAAAAATTGTGTTTTTTAAAAACTTTTGGCATTTTAAAATAACACTAAAAATTTGTACATTTTTGGCCCCTACCACAAAAATTTAAAATAAAATTTTAAATAAAATTGTTTTTTTTTTTTTTTTTTTTAAAGCAAATTCAAATATAAACCCAAAAAAAAAAAAGAAAAAATAAAGGGATCACCCCCCAATGGGGCAGAAAACCCATAAACATAAAAAACTCTTTTTCCTTAGATTTTTTTGATTTAAAAATGGTTGGACAAAAACAATTTTTTCATCCCCGGCTTAACAAAACAATTTTTTGAAAAAAGGGTGAAAAAACCCTCTCATTTTTTTTTGTAAAAACTTCAAAGCTTTCCAATATTATGTAATACAACGATGAAATTTAATTTTAAAAGGCAAGCCCCCAAAAAAAAAAAAAAAAGGCAAAAAAAATAAAGAAAAGGGGGGGTTTGGGCTTTGGATAGTTGTGAATCAAAGGGGAAGGGGCTAAGTAGAGAAGCCGGGGCCCCCAAAACAAATTTTTTAATCCCCCCCCGCAAGGCCCCCCCCTTGACCACAAACTTTTTACCAGTCCCCAAAGACCCCCCCAACCAGGAATTTGGGGGCCCCCATACACCCAAAGTTTCTGGGCCCGCAAACCCACCACCCCCCCCCCCAAAAAAAAAAAAAAAAAACATGGGGGAAAAGGGGGGTTTAAATTTTGTGGGGGGCCTATTTTTGTGATATTAATGACACTTTTGGGCAAAATGTATGTTTTTTTGGGGTTTTAGACGCCAATTTTTGTGCACAATAAATAGTGTAGAATGCCCTTATTTGAACGCATCCACTTCCTAGTTTAAACACTTTCTAGCTAAAAAGGGCCCCACTTCGGGCTCAGCAAAACCACTTTTAAAGTGCCCCTCCCTTTTCCAGCATTAATGCCCTAGATTTGCCCACTAAAAGCTAAAAATGTATAGCTTGGGACGATTAAGTGTTTCCCCCCCCCTTCCCCCTTGTTTTTTGGGCAGGGGGGCCAAACTAGACAAAAAAAAAATTTAAAAAAAGGCCCCCCCCCCCGCCCTTGGGGGGCCCCCCGGGGGCAACCCCCGGGTTTGGGGGTTTAACTTCTCTTCCGGGGAAACACCAACAGGCTCCAATGTAAAACCCAAAAGGCGCCCAGACCCGGGAACCCCAAGCGGGAAGAAGTGCTAGTTTTTCCCTTTTTTTTCCTTTTTTTTCCAGACTTCCAGGATGACTTCTTCTGGCCCCCAAACTCGTCTCTCCCAAAATTTTTACCACTTTCACTTTTGCCTTAGAAACCTCATTTTTCCCAAAACTCCTAATTATAGGTACATTCCCCTCATTTAAAGAAAAGCTTTTATAGCAACCCCCCAAAAAATTGGGCCCAAAAAATATTTTTGGGCCTCCCTCAAAAAGGCGGGTATATAGGGGCTCCCTAAATAAGCAAGTATAAAAGGGGCTCCCTCAGTGGGGAAAAGGAAATATTTTCCCCCCGGCCCCCCTCGGGGGGTGGAAATATGGGCCCCCCCTAAAGCAGGTTTTTAGCTCCCCCAACAGGATATATGTCTCCCGGGCAGGTATATATGCCCCCCCTTCAGACGGGTTTTAAAGGCCCCTAAGCGGGTATATAGCCCCCTTCGGGCCCGGTTAATAATCCCCCCTCGGGCGGGAAATTAATAGCTCTCCCCGGGCAGGAAATATATACTCCCCTCGGGAAGGGGGGTATATAGCCCCCTCAGGCAGGTGGTTTATGGGCCCCCCTCAGCGGGTGGTATAAAGGCCCCAAGCGGGTTGGTAAAATACCCTCCCCTCAGGCAGGGGGGTTTTTAAGCCCCTCGGGAAAGGGGGGTAAAAGGGCCCCCCTCAGGCGGGTTTGTTATCCCCCCATGGGTTTTCCCCTCAGGGGGGTTTTTGGGGGGGAAAAATAGCTTCCCTCAGGCAATGGTAAATAGCCCTCCGGGCATTTTGGTATATACCCCCCTCGGGCAGGGGGTTATATACCCCCCCCTCAGCAGTGGTAAATAGCCCCCCTCAGGCAGGTGGTAAATAGCCCCCCTCAGGCAGGGGGGATTTTGCTCCCTCGGGGCAGGGGTTTATAGGCCCCCCCCCCGGGCAGGGGGGTATATGGGGCCCCCTCGGGAAGCTCGTGGGAACCGAACGGGGTCCAAAACCTTTTTTGGTTTGTGTGGACGAGGAGAGGCAGCGGCGTGGGTAAATTTAAGCTTCACGGTCCCTTGCTGCCCCATTTTCCCCTGTCAACAGGGCGGGCGGGGGGCCCCTAAATCACTACTGGCCCCATTTAAAAACGGCCGCGGGGGGGCCCCCTGATCACTACGGCCGGGGGCCGGCCTTTAAAAAAACAAAAAAAAAAAGCCGGGGCCGGGGCCCGGGGCCTAAATCACTAGTTGGCCGCGCCGGGCCTAAATCCTAGGGGGCCGCAGGGGGCCCCAGTGATTTAGGGGACCGCGGGGGGGCCCTTTGAACACTGGCGGGCCCCATTAAATACGGGCAACGGCGGCCCTAAACCCCACTACCGGGCCCGGGAAGGCCCCGATCACTACGGGCCACGGCGGGCCCCCAAAGTCACTCCCAAGCCGGCCCCCTTTTTTTCACATTTTTGGCCCGGGCCCCGTACGCCCTATCGGCGGCCCGGGCCAGTACCCAAAATAAAGCCTGCAGTTACTAGAAAATTTAAAAAATACCTAAAACCATACATATCCCCATCATACTGCTACCCCAAAAAAAATTCCCCCCTATAACCCAAAACCAACATTACCCAAAAGGCTACTACATAAGGACCTGATTTACCGCCAGAAAAAACAACCAAAAATTACCACCACATAGTGATTAATACCCCTATACTATTACTGACAGTATAAAGATCAGTATACAAAGACCTTTATAACCTCCATACAATAACCATATAGTGGTAAATTACAAAAAGGAAAACCCCCAACTCTGCAGACTGTATATTACCCCCGTAATTTTGGAAATCCCCCATTAATGCCTAGTAGGTCTAAAGCCTTGGATCTACTCGACCGAGTAGTGGGGCAAGGTGCCGGTGGCCTCCCGGGTCCACCCGGACTTTAACTGTTTTTCAAGTCCCAAAGGTTTTCCCTTAAAAAGGGTCAAAGGGGCCCAGGTGTTCGATGGCAGAATGTGAAAATGCTGCAGATTTTACCTCAAAATTTTTACAGGTTAAAAAAACCCCCCAAGAAAATTTCTGTACTGGGAAATGGGAAGAACCACCCAGCACAGAAATAAAGACATGCATCACTTTTTCAATTTAGGAAGAAATCTAATTTGGAAACGGGTTTAAAATCTTTCATATGACACCTGGATTTTACGAGGGGTGTAATGTGGAAGATTTGCCCTATTTGCGGGGCAAAAAGAGAGGTGTAAAAAAGCAAAAAATTTTCCCAACAAAAAATAAAACCGGGAAAAAAGGGGAAACCCCAAAAAAAAAAAGTTCCCTTTTTTAAAAAAGGGGGAAAACCCTTTTTGGGAAAAAAAAATTGGGATTAAAAAAAAATTGAAAAAAAAGGGCCCCCCAAAAACGAGAAATTTAAAACCCCTTTTTCCCCCGCAAGAAAAACAGAAACACCAAAAAAAAAATAAGCCCAAAAAAACTAAAAGGGTTTTACCGAAAATAAAAACAAAAAATTTTAAACCCCCAAAGGAAAATAGAAGGGGGGGAAAAAAATAGTGAAGGGGCCCAAAAAAACCCTATAAAACGGGGGCCCGCAAAATTTGGGGGGGCCGTATAAGGGGGGAAAAATGGGGGGGGGGGGGGGAAAAAAAAAATATTAAAACAACCAAAAAAAAGGGGGGAAAAAGGGAAAAAAAAATAAAAAAACCGGGGAAAAGGGGGAAAAAAAAAAACGGGGGAAAAACGGGGGGGGAAAACCCCTTGGCACCCTAAGTAAAGGGGGGCGGCAGAAAACCCCCTTGCCCCAAAAATTTCCAAAACAATTCGTAAAACCCCCGGTGAAAAACACAAAAAGGGTCCCCTTTAAATTAACTTTTTTGTGCGCCCCTTTCCATCCTTTTTAAAAAAGTCCTTTTAAAAAGGTCCCTAAAAAAAACCAAAACCGTTGGGAAAAAGCCCTAAGAGGGTTTAAACTTTTTTTAAAAAAAATAGGCCCCTGGGCGTTTGGGCCCACAGCGCATGAAGCCACCCGTAATATACAGCTTTTCCCCTACCCCAAGCTTGCAAAACCACACAGTCTTTATGACTAGCAGGGACTTTTAATTTTTTTGGGGACCCCTTTCCCCAAACCCTGACCTACTGGTACATAAAATGTTTGTAAGGAGTTAAAAGTTAAAAACACCCCCTTTTGCTATTCTGCAAATAAAAAATATAAAAACTTGCATGTAGTTTGGTATTGCTGCGTCTGTAAAAGTCAGAACTCTTAAAACATAACATAATTTAACTCCTACACTGAACACCAAAGAAGAAAAAAATTCCAAATATAATTCGTTTTTGCCAGTCATTTTAAGTCCCCAAAAGTGGACCAAAAAGTGACCAAAAGTCGCATCTGTCACAAAATGGTACCAATGAAAACTACACTTCAACCCGTAAAATATTAGCTCTTCCTCAGGTACATAGACGGAAAAACAAAAAAAGTTATCAGTTGTAAAAAATGGTTGACTAATATATATATTTATTTATTTATTTTTAGTATTAAAAAATACCAAATATGTAAGGGTTTGGTACGGAAATTGTACCGACCTGCAGGATACAGATAGAACAGATAGAAGGCTCCAAAGACAGAACCCCTGCAACATTTCACCTCACTCACTTTTCTCGGTTTCCTAGTATGTTCTATGGTACAGTCAATGGAACCAATGAAAATTACATCCTGTCTTGCAGGTAATATGTCCATGTAGATAGAAAAATAAAAAAATTATGGCTCTTGGAAGTTGGGGAGAAAAAAATTAAGACCATGTGGCCGGAAAGAGTTTAAAATCAATTATAAAACAGTACGTATTGAGCTAGTAAGCTTCCTCTTGTAGTGGTTGAAAGCATCCAGCCTGAGAGGACCTCAAATGTGTACATAAATGAGAATTTAATCTTTCCTATTCCAAATATGAATATATATTTGAACACTGACACAAATTTGTTGTACCCGTTTACTAAAACATAGTCAAGTTATAGTATATAATGGACATAAAGGGGGACATGTATGAAAACTGTGTAGGTCTAAGATTTTCTTTGTTGCCCATAGCAACCAATCAGAGCCCCTCTTTCATTTTTTCAGAGCATTATATGAAATGAAAGGGGAGCTCTGATTGGTTGCTGTGGGCAACATGTGGTCCAAAGTCCAGACTTTCAGCTTTCTTTTGAGGATATCCACATTAAAACTGATTGAAGGTTTTAGGAGTTTCAGCTCCTTAACATGTGCCACCCGATTTTTAAAGGGGCTAAAAGTAATCGGACAAATTAATTATTTATAAAATGTTAACTTCTAATACTTTGTTGAAAACCCTCTGTTGGCAATGACTGTCTGAAGTCTTAAGGGCCATTCACACGACTTATTTTGGGCACGGATTCCAGCCATATTGCGTGCCGTACTGCGCTGCAGTACGGCTGGAATCCGTCCCAGCCATTACGGTAATCCATTCTCATAGAGAACTGTGGAGTCCGTCTCTTCTCCCCGCTTGGTGAATACGCCGAGCGGGGAGAAAGTGACATGCACATTATCCCGGCGGGATACGCGCCGTGGATAATGCATGTCTAGGGGGCCGGGGAGCTGCGCCCCCGCCCCTTATTCAAGCCGTAATTGCGGGCGAAATACGTCCGGCAATTATAGCTTGAATAAGCCGTGTGAAACGGGCCTTAAACTCATCGACATCAGCAGATACAGTGTGTCCTCCTTTTTAATGCTCTGCCAGGCCTTTTCTGCAGCGGTTTTCAGTTGCTGTTTGTGGGCCTTTCTGTCTGAAGTTTAGTCTTTAACAAGTGAAATGCAGGCTCAGTTGGGTTGTGATCAGGTGACTGACTTGGCCATTCAAGAATATTCCATTTCTTCGCTTTACTAAACTGCTGGGTTGCTTTGGCTTTGTTTTGGGTCGTTGTCCATCTGTATTAGGCTATGTTCCCACGGCTGATTTCAGAACTGATTCACGTCGGAAATTTTTGAGTAAATACCTTCCGAAATCAGTTGCAATATCAAAGTGTCCCCTAAGTGTGGCACGTTTTCGCGACGGATTTACAATCCCCATTCATTATATGGTGTAAAATCGTCGCGAAATCCGCCCAATAATTGACATGCAATTGTTTTTCCGGCCGTTTTGCGGCCCAAATACGCGGCGGCATACGGCACGGAAAATACATGTCGTCTGAACGACGACACGTTTTCCCATTAAAACCAATATTAAATGGCCTGCAACTTATTTCAATGATTTCGGAACGGATTTAGATTAAATACGGGGGGAAATCCATCCAAAAAAGCCCTTAAGAGGCCTTATGAAATTCCAACCAAAACATTTGGTGCATTTGGCTGGATTTTAGCACACACAGGTCCTGATACCCCAAAATTAACCCCGCTTCTTTTCCCTTGTCCGTCTAGTAAACCTATGACTGAAAGTCATTGTCACATCACCCAACCCTCACACTGCTCGCCGGGTTTTACAGAGGGTGTTTTATCTTTGGGTCAAACTGTACCCTGGGTTCGCCATACTTTTTTTTTTCCAAATTTGGTAGAGGTTGATTTGTTTTCATCGTCCAAAGAAGTTCTTCAGAACTTGAGGCCCTTTTTTTATTTTTTTTTTTTTTTTAGTCCAATCTCCCCTTTTTTTTCTTGACTTTTGATGGCTTGCACTGTGCAGTGAAACCCCCTGTATTTACTTTTTATGCAGCCTTTTCTTTATGTTAATTTGGGGTTTAATAGCCTACTCCTGGATGTATTTAGAGACTGACTTGTGCCAAATCCAGCCAAATGCAGCCAAAAATGATTGGTCAGCGTTTCAAAATAAAGGAAAATGACCCAAAACAAAAAGCCAAGCAACCCAGAAGTTTATAAAGCAAGAAAATTTTTGAATACCCAAGTCATCACCTGATCTCAACCCAATTTAGCATGCTTTTCACTTAAAGACTAAACTTTCAAAAAAAAAGGGCCACAAACAAATAGCAACTAAAAACCGTTCAAAAAAACCCTTTATAGAGTTTAAAAAGGAAAAAAGCACGCGTTTTTATTCCATATTAAAGATCCAGGCAGTCTTGTCAACAAAAGGATTTCAACCAATTTTAGAAATTACATTTTTTTACAACTATTTATTTGTCCAATTACTTTTGGTCGCTTTAAAAACAGGGTGGCACATGTTAAGGATCTGAGACGTTTAAAAAATTCATCCAGTTTTAATATGGATATCCTTAAGCAAATACAGTAGGTACAAAAAAACAGAATTTGTGTCCAAATATATATGGACCTAACTGTATATTCTAAGGCTAAGCCATATCCCCTTTAATTTTTGTAGACTAGGGCTTCACATAGATGTCAAATGTTATCTTTCTTTGCATGTTTATTTCTGACTGTATGATGAGCAGCATTTGATATAAATCTCATGTTTATCCCAGTAAAAAAAGTACTTCGTGTTGAGACTTAACACCACAGAATTGCTTTATTTAGTTAAACAAAAGAAATGTTTGTTTGCGTTTTCTGCTAAATATTTTTCAATCGACATGGACAACCATACTGTTTAATGATGCAGAAATAAAATGCTTTGACAACCGAAAAAATACAGCAGCTAAATTGACATTTTGATATGTTTTTTGCAAATTCTATTTATACTGCTTGCTTATGTTTGACAGAATTTGAGCTTTTATTTTATATAATCCACCTGTCAGCTGGTCAAAAAAATCAAAAAGCAGTATGAATTTATACAGGCTTCAAAAAGAAAATGAATTATTCTTAGTATAAACAGACTGCGTTGTCAGTAGAAATCTAAAAATTTTAATTTGTTGAAACTCTTACTTTGTTTGCATCCCACAAGCTGAGACATTAAATTCCCCCTCAAATGTAAATTTTATAATGTTGCTAAGAGTTTAAACACACAGACTATTTTGGGCCTTTAGAACACGTTTTTTTTAATTTTTATTATGTTTATTGTATATCGTCACTGGGTAAGAGCCATCAGACTTGTTTTAACAGGAACAGTTGTAGTTTACATTGCCACATATGTACTTTTAATGTAGGGTATGTTCACATGGCGTAATAAGGTACCTAAAATTGTGTATATTTCAATGGAATACTATGTGGAATTTACATTCATATTTTTATGAGCATTTTTTTTTTTGCATTTTTTCTCATGCTTTTTTTAGGCACATTGTCAATAAACACACCAGTTATGTGACAGAAAACAAAATATACACGTTTCTTGCAGTCCTAATTGACTTTTAAGCTTATTGCTCAAAACAATGCTAAAAACAGAAAAGAAAACAAGCACTTTAGGTGCATTTTTAATGCGTTTTATGCTTTTAAATATGCATCAAATATGACTTGAAGGAACCTGTTTCAGGGCTGAACTCTGAAAATGCACTAAAAATGACACTAAAATCGCACCAGCCCACATACAAAGTTGTGGAAAAGAGACTTGTAAACTACACCGTCAAGGAGAAAAATAAAAGCGTAACCTAGAAACACCTAATCAGTCAGGGACAAGAGTGCATGCTTTTATGGCCAGGTACATTTGTGTAGTAACTGGTGTATTAGGCATCACAGAAGTACTTGGGGTCTAAAACACAGTCTTTTGAGTCTCTGACATCCTCTTCGGTGGCTTGGCTGTGTCCAAAAGTAGTCTTACTATGTCTCAGCTTTTCCTCCCTGTTATGGGTATCACCCTCTCTTGAACCCAATCTGAATCAGTTTCCGGATTGTTGCTTGCTGAGTGGGGCATCGGTTTCTCCAACTGACTGCCATAACCAAGGTGTGCCAGACCAATATTATTCACTTACAGGGGCACAGATGGCAAAACAAACATTACAGTGGTATTAATTGTTCCCTACACTATCCAAATCCCCCCCCTCCCTCAAAAAAAAATAAAATTGGGCGGAGTTACTTTTTAAAAAAAGTAACGAACAAACCTACAGAACCTATCTTGTTTGTAACTCGTGGATTGCATGTAGAAGCTTCTCACCACTTGCCGTTTTTTGGTAACAGGTTTTTGCCATGATTATTGCCAAACTGAAGAATATTGCTGCAAAGTTTTTAAACTTCTGATAATTATGGCAAGAAAAAGCAGCCAACTCTGCAAGTATGAGTTGGAAAGAGCCCTTGAAGGTTTAAATTCCATCATTGTCCCATGGCAAAACAGGCAGTCTACTTTGTGAACAAGGCAAGTGGTCCTGAGTGTGCTTTCTTAAATGAAGGGCAACTACTTTTTTTGTATAAACATAACTACTAGTATGATCTACTTTTGTTAGCTCATTAATTAAGTTATGGATTTAAATGAATTTGTATTTGGTTGCTATCAGTTAATGGCTAGACTCTTATTATTCTTATAAAAATTATGCTAGAAAGAAAGAAAAAAAATCAACCTAGAATTTCTTAAAAGCTGCAGTAACATTTTATTAAAGCGATTATCAAAAATATGATTCTAATGGTCCTTCCATCTATTATATTTTATTTAACATTCGTTAAAAAGGAAATGGTGTTTATTATTCTGAACCGCCTAAGTATGTAGCTAATTTACTGGGGATTTTGGGATTCTGGGGTGATACCATTTTTTTCTTTAATCTAGGTTTACAATGTTTCTCAGGCAGACTCCTGCTGTACCTATTAAACATGTCTAAGGAGTTTTTGTATGCTTCTAACGGATGTGCAATAGTCCTTTCTTTAAGATTCCCTTTTTTGCTAAGAATTTAGAACTAATTACCTCCCTCCGGCACCTTTCATATCTGAGAAATACAGTATATAAAAATAGCACCAGCACTTAATTGGTATAGGGCCTTCCCCTCCCTCCCAATGAGTTTCTGTTTGATGTACTAACAGCACATGCGAACCAAGTAACATGCTGACTGTATGTGACATATCGGCAGTAGGAAAAGATTTTCTGTGCAAATTCTTTTTCCCCCTTTAAAGGAGTCAATATTAGTCTTCGTCTTACTGAATAAGAGCGCTTACAAAATTGCCTAGAAATCCTCTAATAAAATAGCATGTGCTATGTGTTTGGTGAGTATCTGGTTTCGGCTACAATATGCAAAATGAACCTTCTTTTTCTTTTTTCCTTGCCATTTATTTTAAACCATGTGGTTGGTTGACTTTATTTAAAATAAAAGTTCATATATACTCTGTAATTTACATTTAGGTGGCTACCAATACAGGACTGAGCAGTGGGATCCTGTTTTTAGCTTTCATTTTTCTTAAGTACCACTTCAGCAGTTTTGATGTCTGTTTATTGTTCACTTTCAGAACCATCACTTGGCAGCACCCCCCCCATTACTTAGGTTTTAGCTGGCACCTACTACTTTTTTCATTCCTTTTATTAAGCTGGCTGTTTTAATAACAAACATTTAAAGGAACACGTACGTAAAAAAATAAATAAATAAATTTGTCATCACTATACATTTTCACTATTTAAACATTGTAGGGGCTTTGTGCTTCCTGTTATTTCTGGTCACTACATATTTTACACATTGTAGCCTTTTCTTCAGTCCACTGTATGTTAATGACTGTGTGTAGAGGCTTTCTCATCTCATTGATTAGCTTTTTAACATGTAGGTAAATGAAGACTATTACTTAAAGGGGTTTTATCATTTGATGTAGTCAGCTCAAGTGTACGAAAGCTTCAGTTTCAAATCCAGGGGCAAGTCTCTCCTCTCAGTAGGTGTGTATTTCCTGTGAGGAGGCGTGTCTCCCCTCACTGAAGAGCTGTGACATCATCATTCGGTGTTGGCAGGAGAAGGGGGAGGACGTCAGCTTTGCAGACCTCCTGCTTCTGGCTGCAATTCTGATGCTTCTGGTTCAGAGTTTTCTTGTTTCATGGTGGCAGAGTTCTCAGCTCCAGGATGCACAAGCTCCTTGTAACCACTACCTTCATTGGTGTAATATATACACAGCCTGAACTGATGAAACAAGTGTGAGAAATGTTCTCTGCCTCCCCCCCCCCCTCCTTTCCACCCTCTGTGCTCAGGCAGGAGATACAGCAGACGGTATAATGGGACTGTAGACTGTTATATGGGGGGAGCAGAGGGTATAATACTGTGTTATATGAGGGGAGAGACAATCTAGACTCAGTACATAGAACTATCACTGGAGAGCCATCACATAGGGCTGTCCCAGCTTCTCACACAGGCAGCTCAATTCTCACAACTTACAGGGGAGTAAAAACAGAGTGTGCAGGCAGCCAGTCACAGCACAGGGGGCGTGCCTGGGAGGCGTTTCCTATCCGGGGGTGTGTCCCAACAGGCTGAATGAAATGTCAGCCAGCCAATCACAGAAAAGGGGGAGTGTCCTGACCAGCAGCTGCAGAAATAGCTGTAGATGCACAGTTTAGCTCATATCTACTATACTAAGTGACTTCGGCAAGACAAACCAATTACAAAAGTGCCTATTTTGACTGTCCCCATCATTAGAGACATGATTTTCGTAGCGAGAAAACCCCTTTAATACATTGCTTTATTGATTTTGCTTTGGTCAGGAGATAAAGAAGATTTTATCTCCTCTTAGAGCAAGTTTCTCTGATTAAACGCCACCTCTCGCTGCTCTCTGTTATCTCTCATTGCTCTAAGCTGCCGTTGAGTCAGTCAATTTTGACTATAGTGAGTCACTCCTGCAGAGTCCTATCTCTAGTAATGGACTTTTGTTTACTTAACTAACTGGTGTACTTTCACTCTTTAGAGCTCTGCAACATGGTGTACTACACTTTATACATCTCTTGCTTTCATGCTAGTCAAATAGGAATAGCTAGGAACAGCAGATCTGATATGTCAATCACTGCTATAGATCAGCACACTTCCTGTTAAGTCTCTGAAAGTTTAAAGCTGGCTGTGGCTCTCTGAAACTGCATGGTGAAGCAACTCCTTTAACATGAGTCTCCCTACATGGGGGTCAGTGGGCGGCTGCCTACAACAAAGCTTCCCCCACATTGGTGAATATTTACAACTGACAAATAGAAATGTGGTAATTAGATTATATCTAAGCCTACCGTGTTTCCCCGAAAGTAAGACAGCGTCTTACATTTTTTTTACCCCCAAAAGTCCCACTATGTCTTACGTTTGGGTTATGTCTTATATAGGGCAGGTATAGGGCCAGCTGTAGGCAGGTATAGGGCCAGCTGTAGGCAGGTATAGGGCCAGCTGTAGGCAGAAAAACACTTACCTGGCTCCCCGCTGCTCCGTCTCCCGCGCCTCGCCGCCTCCTCGCTGCTCCAGCCTCCCGCGCGCTCTTCCCGGCACAGGCAGTGACGTCATCAGGCCGCGCACGCAGCGTGATGACACACGCTGCCTGTGCCGAAAGCTCCGGACAGCCGCTACGTCTTACTTTCGGGTACGTCTTACATTAACCGACCTCCCTAAGACACCGCTACGTCTTACTATCAGGGGTGTCTTACTATCGGGGAAACACGGTAAGTCTCATCGTCACTGGTGACCTGCCAGTATCCTGCTGGTGGATAGTCATCATTGTAACATTGTTTAGCCGTTTCCATATGTTACTTATTAACCCCTTAAGGCCCCAGCGTTTTTTAGTTGTTGACACGTTTGTTTTTCCCTCCTCGCCTTCCCAGAGCCATAACTTTTTTATTTTTTCACCTACATAGACATATGAGGGCTTTTATTTTGCGGGACAAGATTTACTTTCTAATGGTGTTATTTACCATAATATAGAATATATTGGGAAACCGCAAAAAAAAATCCAAATGGGACAAATTGTGAAAAAAAAAGTATTTTTGCTATGTTTGCGGGTGTTTTGCTTTTACGGTGTTCAATCTTAGGTCAATACAATGTGTTATCTGTATTCTACAGGTTGATATGCAGCCGACAGTACCAAACATGTAGGTTTCTGTTATGTTTTGGTACCGTAAAAAAATTCCAAACCTTTTCTATTTTTTAAATTTGCGCCACGGCGCCAGTTTGTGCGACCAATAACTTTTTTAGCACTAACACCTACGGACGTCAGTGAGGGTGCATTTTTTGCGGACTGAAGTGTTCTTTTTATCGCTAGCAGTTTGGAATGCATGCGATTTTTTTTTAATCACTTTTATTCCAATTTTGAAGTGACATAAAATGGCCAAAAACCGCAATTTTGGCGTTTGGAATGTTTTTTCTTCTACGGTGTTCAGCGTACGGCATAAATGATGTTATATTTTTATAGATCAGACTTTTTTGGACACGGCGATACCAAATATGTGTACTTTTTTATTATTTTATTGTTTTTATTTGTAAAATGGGGAAAGGTGGGTGATTTGAACTTTTTAATACTTTTTTTTGTACTTTAAAACTTTATTCCTTTTTTTTTTTTTTTTTACTGTAACATTGAGTCCACCTAGGGTGCTTGACCACAAGGTGGCGCGATCGTTAATACAGTCTAATGCATTGCATAGACAATGCATTAGACTATACCAAGATGGCGGTTTCCCCACTTCCTGTCTGCGGCCGGAAGTGGGGCAAACTAGGACATGGCAGTGACGGGAGCGTTCACAGGGCTCCTCGCTGCCATGTCCGGGTGTCGGATCGCTGCAGGTATGCTGCGGCGATGCCGATCGCCCTGAAGAACGTGCGAGGCACCAATCTTCATTCATTCAGACACCGCGACCATCTTTGCCGCGGCATCTGAAGGGTTAAACAGGGCCGGCGGCGCTGCCCGTTCGCGCTTTAACGGCCGGGTGTTAGCGGCGATTAGTCGCTAACACCCGGCGGCTGTGCAGGAGGGTCGCGGAGGGTCCTTAAGGTGTTAAAATACATCCACAGGTGTGTCTCTAACTCAGATGTTGCCAATGAACCTTTTAGAAACTTCCAAAGACATGACATCCCAAATTGTTTAGAGGCCTAGTAATCCTATTGTATGTAAACTTTTGACTTTGCAGAAAGTAATAAAAATGCCTTAAAAAATTCTCTCTCATTATTATGGCATTTGGCAAATATAGGTATTTTGTAATCCTAATTGACCTAAAACGGGTAAGGTTTATTCTGATTTCATGTCAGATAGTGAGAAAAACATGTATATATGTCTTTTTATAAAGTATATGTAAACTTCTGGTTTCAACTGTGTGTGTATATATAGACAGGTTTTCTACTCCCAAATGATTAGATACCAGAGAACCCGGAGTAGCCACAGATCCTCCTCTATGGCACTGTATGACCTCTCAAGCGGCTGTGAATTTTGATGATGAAAAAAGACAGACCTAAGATGGGTGAAGAGTCTAATCTTCAAACAACTAAGTAATCTGAATAAGAGTGTTTCTTGCTTTGAAAGACTGCTGACAATGATAACAAAAATATAGAAGTCCCTTGGGTTACAGTTGGCTTCAGAATACACTATTTTCAACATACTATGATCCAAAAATGACCATTGTGTTTTGAAACACTCAGCTTATGATATCACAGACACTGCCAATCTATAGCACATGTGAGTAACTGTAACATCCAACTTATTATCAAGAACATCTGTAAGGCTACCTCCATACAGCATCTGACAAAAACCGTCCGATAGTCGACCGTTTTTTGTCCGATTCAGCCGCGGTTTTTGCCACGTTTTGTGCAAAACCCACGCTTGGTTTCAGGTTTTTTTCCGTTGGCCGTACAATTGAATGTATGAGAAACCGACAAAAAGACGCCCGTGCCGGTGTACATACAAACACAACACCATATCAGCAGCATTCTACAAGTACTAAAAAACAGCCAAAGGGAATGTAGGAATTTTTCAAAAAGCATTTCTACTATTTTGTAATACATGAAAATTTTGCGGTTCTTGGTTTACATTTTTGATTAAAACTGTAAAGGCCCATCTACCGCGACAAGGTGACCTCAATAGAGATGGGGAACTAATCTAACATGTTACCTCTCTTGTTGTCCAGACCTCCATGTTTCTTGGGAGAGAACATACTAACTCTAATCTGTTCTGGTTAAAAACAGTCTGTGCAGTGCTGCAGTGCACAACCAAAATGCCATGGCGGCGTGCACCGATAACATTGCTTTGTATGTGCTGACCAACTTTTGCTTAATGGTGAAGTACATAGACTTGCTGTTCAGTAGCGCCATTCTACAGTGTAGTGCAGTACTACATGTACTGTACTGCCCCTTGAGCACCAGGTGAGGGTGGCCCCATTTTTTTTCTGTTACATTATGAATAAAAAAAAATTCTCCTTCCTTCACCTCTTTTCACCGCATTTTGCATTATGTGTTAGGTTGACGTTTTGAGGGCTGCAAACCAGTTACCAGTTTTCCATTGATTTATGGTTTTAACATACAGTGAAAGCCAAATAATATTGTATATAAATGGACCACTGTACTAAAAGCACAAATAATATAATTTTACTCTACTCGAAGTCAGAATTAAAATGTGGAAAAATTGAACATGTGGAGGTCTGATAATTTTAGGAAAGCAAACAGAGAAATCAGACCTTGTATTCCATTTTAATTAAAATAAAAAAATGTATTTTATTTCTAGAAACAAGACACTGGACAGACACTGCTGGATATGGTCTTCAATCACTTGAGCGTAAAAGAGAGAGAATATTTTGGCCTACAGTATAATGAAGATTCACTAGATTCACATGTGAGTGAGCGTTGTTTATTTATTTACTTTTTTAAGTGAAATGTAAACCAAAATTGGATTTATGGGTTTTTTCAGAGAAAAAAAAAATCGGTAAATGCACACACATCGTTAAGATTAACTGGTATACCATTTATACATTTTTTGGCTATTGTATTTTACATTAATTTACACTGTTAATTTTCGCTTAAAATTACTGTCTTTAGTAAGCTTGAAGCTCATAATTGAAAGCATGCTAGAAAATACCATGAGAATGAACATATTCCTAAGAAGAAGTGGTACAATCTATAGTGATTCAGTGACTCTAACTGCACAGAATGGCATTGAAGAGAACTATGGATTACGCCTCCTCTCCCCAATCGTATTTTACACCTGGGGAGATAAGTGATATGTCACTGACTCCTAAGGCTATGTTCACATTACGCCCCGCAATTATGCCGGAGTTACGTGCGGGGGGGAGAGGGGGAGCAACTTGCAGGCCACATAGACATTCATTACTAGTGGCGCGTAATCGGCGCTAGTAATTGACATGTCACTTATCTCTCCGCTCGCACAATACGACGAGTGGGGAGATAAGTGACATGTCAATTACTAGCGCCGAGTAGGAGACATAATCCATAGTTCTCTATGAGAACTGTGGAGTAACGTAATGACTGGGACGTATTTCACCCTGTATTTGGTAGTACAGTGCGAAATACGGGGTGAAATACGTCCTAGTTTAAGGGCATGTTCACACTGCGTTTTTGGACGAGGTTTTGACGGGGTTTTCAGAGCGTTTCCTCGCCCAAAACCTCGTCCAAACCACATCAAAACTTCGCCTGAAACACGCTTCTTCAGACGAGGTTTTGATCAGATTTTGGATCAGGTTTTCAACGAGGTTTTGACCCATACAAATGAATAGCCAGAACCAAAACTGCGCCTAAACCGCGCCTACAACGCGCTTCAAGAATTGACATGACACTTCTTTTTCATTGCTTCCAAAGAAGCGTGTAAAAACCTCGTCGTGTGTGAACTACAACGAGGTTTTACATAGGAATCAATTAAATGAACTGGGGGCGTTTTGGAAGCGTTTTGGATGAGGTTTTGGCCAAGGAAACGCTTCGAAAACCTCATCCAAAACCTTGTCCAAAAACGCTGTGTGAACATGCCCAAAGCCGTGTGAACATAGCCTAAAGGGGTTGACAGCCTCCCTCCTATAACTGTCTGCCTGACCTCCAGCTCCGCCCCCTTCAGCTCTCCTGATTGGCTGCTTGCCCTAATAGTCCCAACTGTCACTCTGACTGCCTCTCAACTGGCAACTCTGTCACCAACTGCAGCTTCCCTCTCAAGCTTGCCATCCTACTCCCTGGTTTCCCATGGCAACCCACTATTCCCAACATCCCAACACAAGTATAACCCCTTACATAGACATAAAACTCATTGAGAATCTGTGGCAGGACTTGAAAGTTGCTGTTCCCAATTGTTTGCCAACCATTTTCACTGAGTTACCGATATTTTTGCAAAGAAAAATGGGAAACATTTCCAGACTCTAGATGTGCAGAGCTGGTAGAGACATCCCCCAACAGACTGCAACTGTCATTGCAGATAAAGGTGGTCGTACAAAGAATTGACTTAGGGGGGCTGAATACAAAAGCACGTCACACTTTACAGTTTAACTTGCAAAGATTTGGAAAAGCACTTATTTTCTTTACACTTTAGAAATACTTGTTACTTTGTGTTGCTTTATCACATAAAATATCAATAGAGTACATTTTTGTTTGTGGCTGTAATATTTAAAAATGTGGAAGTTCAAAGGGTATGAATTATTTTTAACCCACTGTATATACATATATACGGTATGTTTTATTTTAATATATTTTGTTTATGGAAGGAAGTGCTTTCAACTTAAATATTTTCTCAGCCCTCACCATGCAAAGCAGCCCTAAACCTCATACTGACATACTACCCGGTGTGGTGGTGGTGGTGAAATTTCTATAACCATACAATGATGCTATTAAAATCTCTTACTATGTAATGAATGAGCTGAGCTACTTTACATCATTATACAACTGAAGTATTTTGTCCCTCTTAGGTAGTTGTCAGTACGCGTGATTATATATATATATATACACTGCCATTCAAAAGTTTGGGGTCACTTAGAAATTTCCTTATTTTTGAAAGAAAAGCACTGTTTTTTTCAATGAAGCCAACATTAAATGAATCAGAAATACACTCTATACATTGGTAATGTGGTAAATGACTATTCTAGCTGCAAACGTCTGGCTGTTATTGCACTACATAGGTGTATTGAGGCCCATTTCCAACAACCATCACTCCAGTGTTCTAATGGTACATTGTGTTTGCTAACTGTGTAAGAAAGCTTGGATATTTTGAAGACCCTTGTGCAAATATGTTAGCACAGCTGAAAATAGTGTTGCCGATTAGAGAAGCTATAAAACTGACCTTCCTTTGAGCTAGTTGAGAATCTGTAGCATTACATTTGTTGGTTCGATTAAACTTGCAAAATGGCCAGAAAAAGTAAGTAGAAAATTATTATTTCAAATAAAAATCATGATTTCTAACCTTGTCAATGTCTGGACTATATTTCTATTCATTTTGCAACTCATTTGTTAAATAAAAGTATGAGTTTTCAAGGATTGAACATTGTCTGGGTGACCTCAAACTTTTGAATGGTAATGTGTGTGTATATATATATATTTATATTTATTGGAGTTTCATGGTTTGGCATAAATTATGTACTGATTAAGTATAATACAACCCCTCCCTCCCCGCTTGGCCATAGCCAGCACTAGGCAGCGCGGCATGTTTGGCCTCCTGCACCGCCGTCCGGGCAACCATGCGGTGCATTTCTGACGCGGTACCGCATGCTCCGGCTTGGCACTGGCTGTTGGAGTTTAGGATCTGCGGGTGCTTCTTACCCGCTTTTGCGACGTTCCGGGGCTGTTCAAGTCTAGCCCCCGTCTTCCGGAGGCCTAGGCCGCACCCTCTCCTGGGCTTGGACCACCCCAGGGGCGGCTCCAAACGGGTCCGGGCCCATCCAAGTATGTGGCAGGTCCTCCAGCAGTCCGGGCCTGTGTTTCGGGTAGAGCCTAAATGCCATTTTCTAGTATTCGGCGTCCTGGCTACTTGCTGCATCCCCTTGCTTCCGGAGAGGACACAGCACCATGGGGTGGTAAGTTGGCCTGCTTTGGGCCATCTATCCCTGCCCCGCACACCCTGCAGCCATGTACCTTGCCAAGGATGAGGGGTTAAAACCACCTGCATCCAAAGTAGTGGCGACTTACTTTGCCTGCGCTCATTGCCACAAGAAATTCTCTTGCGGCCAGCCTAGTGCCCTTTGTGCCCTTTGCGCTGCTCCTCAACCGACTACCGCAGGGCCCGACCCTGTCTGTCAGGAGTCGTGGCCCCGGAATGGGCCAAGGCTCTCTCACTAGCAGTGGGCGACCTGTCCAGATTGTCCCATGTTATGGTTTCGGCCATAGAGCTGTTCGCTACCCAGCCTAGCACCTCCTAGGGTCCAGTGCCGGTGGTTTAGAGCTCTCTCTTCCTCGTTATCACCTGAGCTCTCTCCTGATTGTCAGTGGCTGGAGATGAAAGTTCCATGCAGGGATATGGTTTCTTCAAGTGGGGGGCTCCTCCCTCTGATTCTTACTCCGAGCCAGACAGAGATGATGGAACGGCAGCAGCGATCCAAGCCCTTGTCCGGGCTGTTAGAGACTCCCTTCATGTCAAGGATGAGGATGTCTCAGCTTCCCAGGAGGAGGTCTCCTTTATACCCAGCAGGTGGCAGCGTCTGGTGTTTCCTACACACCCGGAGTTTGAGGCACTGGTTGCCAGGGAGTAGAAACATCCTGACAGGCGTTTGTTTCCTACCAGACGGCTTAATGCTCTTTGTCCTTTTCCAGAGGAATCAGTGACAAAGTGGTTGGGGGTCTCTTCCAGTTCCAGGAGATATGGCAGGTTCAGGTCGACGACGCCTGGGTTCACGAGGTCGTCACTTCAGGTTACAAGATTCACTTCAGTTCAGCCCCCCAACACGGTTTCTTCTTTCTTCTCCGCCCGTTTCGCCGGTCCCCGAGTCTGAGTGTTTTCTGGGTTTTTACTCAAACCTTTTTATGGTTCACAAGAAAGGCGGTTCAGTGAGGCCAGTGTTGGATCTCTAGAATCTTAACCGGTTTGTGCAAGTTCTTGGTTTCTGCATGGAATCGCTCCGGTCGTTTTTGTCCTCTGTGGAGCAGAGTGAATTTCTGACCGCCATAGAATTCAAGGACGCTTATCTGCACGTTCCTATTTCCCAGGCCCACCAGCGGTTTCTGCGTTTTGCAGTAGGCTCACGGCGTTTTCAGTTCAGAGCTCTGCCCTTCGGCCTCGCTACTGCACCAAGGGTCTTCACAAAGGTCCTGGCGCCCCTGATGGCGTTCCTTCTCATCAGAGGCGTGACCGTTATCCCATATCTGGAAAACCTTCTAGTGAAGGATCCTTCTTGTCACAACTGTTTGGACAGCATCAGGATCACCCTAGACACCTTGGTGCGCTTTGGGTCGATAGTCCATTTCGACAAGTCCTGTTTGATCCCATCGCAGAGGATGGAGTTTCTGGGGATGATTATCGACACTTAGGTGGCCAGAGTGTTTCTTCCTCCAGGAAAGATCCGGCAGCTACAGTCAGATGTTTCTCTGCTTCTGAATCGCACCCCATATACCCTTCGCACTTGCATGCGAGTTCTCGGCAGGATGGTGGCTGCCTTCGAGGCTGTGGCCTTTGCGCAGTTTCATTCTCACCCTCTGCAGCAGGCGATCCTGTCTCGGTGGAACTGGTCCGTTTGCCACACCAGGTGCGAGCCGACTTGGGCTGGTGGCTAGCCTCCCCTGTGTTACATCAGGGGAAGTAGTTTCTGTACCCACAATGGCTGATCATCACCACAGACGCCAGTGCATCAGGGTGGGGCGCCGTCTTCGGCTCCCAGACGACTCAGGGTCTTTGGGGGGCACCAGAAGCTGGGAAGATGCGAAGATTCTTCACTGGGCAGTGTTTAGTGCCGGCCTTGTCGGCGATTTTCATCCCAGGGGTGGAGAACTTGTTGGCCGATCATCTCAGTCGAGCGTCGAACGATTCTGGGGAGAGGGCTCTTCTACCGGAGGTTTTTCGCCTTGTTTGCCAGAAGTGAGGGACGCTAGACTTCGATCTGTTTGCATCTCACCTCAATCACCAACTCCCGAGTTATGTGTCCAGGGCCAGGGATCCCCTGGCCCTAGAAGTGGACACGATGGTCCTACCTTGGAGTCAGTTTGCTCTGATCTACCTTTTTCCACTCTGGCTTCTTCTTCCTCAAGTGCTCAAGCGCCTCAAGTCCAAGAGGGTACCCGCTATTCTCGTCACCCCGCAGGTCCTGGTACGTGGACCTCGTCGCCTTATTGGCAAACGCTCCTTGGCCTCTTCCGGTACATCCAGACCTTCTTTCGCAGGGTCCACTCTGCCACCCCACTTTACCGCAGCCGCGTTTAACGACGTGGCTGTTGAACCCGCAATATTAAAATCTCGGGTTTTGTTGAATTCTGTTATCCGGACTATGATTCGGGCACGCAAGCCTCAGTCCGCGCAGATCTATTACCGTACCTGGAAGTCTTTTTTTTGCCTGGGCTGAAGCCCAGAAATTTCATCCCTTGGTATGCTCTACTCCAAGGGTGCTGTCTTTTCTACAGTCAGGCCTGGAGCTCGGGCTCGGCATGTCCTCTTAGAGGGGTCAGATTTCTGCCCTCTCTGTTTTGTTTCAGTGCAAGCTGGCCTCCCGCTCACAGGTTAAGACCTTTTTGCAGGGGGTTGCGTATTCCGTCCCTCCAGTTTCTAGGCCTATCGAACCGTGGGATTTAAATCTTGTTTTGTATGCCATGCAGCCTTTGCTCTTTGCTCCCTATGTTTGCTTTCATGAAAGGTGGCCTTCCTGGTGGCCATTACCTCCATCCACCGAGTGTCTGAACTGGCGGCTCTATCATGCAATTCCCCTTTCTGGGTTCTGCATAAGGACAAGGTTGTTTTGCGTCCTGTTCCTTCGTTTCTCCCGGAAGTAGTTTCGTCATTTCATATAAATGAAGACATATTTCTGCCCTCTTTTTGCCCCTCGACCTCTCATCCTTGAGAGCTAGCATTTCATTGTTTAAACGTGGTCAGGACCACCTCTCTGTTGTGGAATCATTTAGGCGCTCTGATGCCCTCTTTGTCATTCCTGAGGGTCCACGCAGGGGCCTGGCAGCCTCTAACTCCACCATTACCAGCTGGATTCGGTCTGCAATTTCAGGTCACTGCTCATTCCACACGGGCAGTTGGTGTCTCTTGGGTGGTTCGGCATCAAGCTTCAGCTTTACAGGTTTGCAAAGCTGCCACCTGGACTTTGGTCCATACTTTTTCTAAGTTCTACCAGATCAATACCTTGGCCTTGGCTGACACAAGCCTTGGCCGTAAGGTGCTTCAGGCAGCAGTGTGCTAATGCTGGTCACTGCTGATGAACTTTTTAGTTGTTACCTCTTTTTTTCTCCAGCCGTCTGGGACAGCTTTTGGACATCCCAAGTTGCTGTGTCCCACAATGACATTGGCGAGAAAATTGGATTTTTGTACTTGCCGTAAAATCCTTTTCGGACGAGGAAAAGGATTTTATGGTAAGTACAAAAATCCTGTTATAGTCTACCATATATTTTAATATTATAATTATGGCTTTGTTCTCATCAACCTCGTTATTTCCGTTAAAAATGGAGACCAAGAAGCACATGCCAGATTAATTGCCCAGGAACCCAATTGACTTAAAGGGACATCTAGTAACAGGTGGTATTATAGCTAGCTGTGAGCCAACTGTAATACAGAATAAGGGTGGTGCTTGCGGCCGTCCTTCCTTTTCATTTCTATGAGGGCATGGGCGTTCTATTCGAAACTTGCATAGAAGTGAATGGGAAGGACGGCTGCGAGTATCACCCTCTCTGTTCTTTAACTCGGTCAGCATGTAGCTAGCTAGCATCTGACCGGTTACTGGATGTTTCTTTGTGGGTACACTTCTTTTTAACAAGTTTTTTTTTTTTACCTACATAAACAGAGAAACAACAGTTAGGTCCATATATATGTGGACACTGACACAAATTTTGTTTTTTTGTATCAGTTTACTTAAACATATTTAAGTTATAGTTATATAAAGGCCTAGCAGGACATTAAAAAGGAGGAAGCACAACGTCTAGTTATGTCCATGAGTTCAAGACTTCAGGCAGTCATTGCCAACAAAGGGTTTTTAACCAAGTATTAGAAATTAACATTTTACTTACAGTTATTTAGTTTGTCCAATTACTTATGGTCCCTTTGAAAACAGGGTGGCACATGTTAAGGAGCTGAAACCCCTAAACCCTTGATCCAATTTTAATACGGATACCATCAAATGAAAACTGAAAGTCTGGACTTTATGTCAATGTTCTTTATATAACTATAATATGAATATGTTTCAGTAAACAGGTACAAAAAACTAAATTTGTGTCAGTGTCGAAACATATATGGACATATCTGTATATGGTAACCAGGTACAACCATTACAGTAAGGCCTCGTTCACACAGCTTATTGTGGGACGGATTGCAGCCGTACTGCGCGCCGTATTTGCTGGAATCCGTCCCAGTCATTACGGTAATCCACAGTTCTCATAGAGAACTATGGATTCCGTCTCTTCTCCCCGCTCGGCGAATCCGCCGGGGGGAGAGAAAGTGACAGGCACATTATTTACGACATGTACGCGCCGTGAATAATGAGTGTCTATGGGGCCGGCGAGCTGCCGTTCCCCCACCCTCCCTGCACGGCTGCCGGCGTAATTGCGGGGTGAAATCCGTCCCCGCAATTACGTCGGCAATAAGCTGTGTGAACATTGCCTTATACTGTTGTAACATTATTGTTTTTGTTTATTTTTCCGCAGTAAAAAACAAAACACATATGCCTCAATTGCATGGCAAATATGCAGTTTTTAACCGTTTTTTCCCCCTTATTTTCTAGAGATGGCTAGAACCCAACAAACCAATAAGAAAACAACTGAAGGGTAAGTCACACCAGTCCTGACTATATTCCTAGTAAATAGTTTAAGGTTTTGGATTGTTTCATTATCTTTGAAAGATTTAAGTCTAGAAAGATAGAAATGTTCTTTGGTTACTGCAGTCATGTTTGCACTGTATGCTTACAACTTTATGATTTTTCATCTTTATGATTTTTCATCTTTTCAACTTTATGATCTTTGTTCCAGGAGGTTTTCCTTGTTGTCTTGTCTTCAGAGTACGATTTCTGATACCAGACCCAAATACTCTACAGCAGGATCAAACAAGGTAATGTTTTTTATGTCATTACCACTTTTGTCACTAGAGCTCTAATCTTCTGTGTATGCAGTTTTCTTCTTACTTCCCTATCATTTACAGACTATTGTGTACCTAGCCTAAAAAAGATTTCTGTTTCTTTTAGGTTTGAAATTTTTGCATGTGTGCAGAAATTAAAAATGGATCCTTTTGAACTGACAGAAAACAGATACAAACCGATGATCATCCTTTCATCTGTTTCACATTGAACTAAATGTAAAAAAAACCCGGAATGCTCCATTGCGTCAAAAGTCCGTTTTTATTTTACAGAATCTGAAGTACAGCAGCTTCTGCTATTTACACCGTCAGAAAAACGGATTTCTGACGGAAAGAAGCACATCTGAATTAAACTGATGAGTTTAAAAACACTTTGAAATCAAAGAGAGACTATTCCTTTCCATTTTTAGTGTCTCTAAACAGAAAAGAACAGATTTCATAGCGCAGCTGTGAATCCACCCTAAGTGGTTAATTACATATTGTAAAATTACATATCGGGTTTATTTTGGTGAGAAATAACTTTTCTCATGATAATAAAATGTTGAAGAATGTCACATAAGAAAGATTTACACTTTTTAAATATAGTGGTCAAGAAGCTAATATTGTGTTTACCCTATTCTTTTTGTAGCCCCAACCTTTTATACAGCACTATACATATCATTAACCCTTTTTAGACCACCCATTGACTATCAGGCTAGGTCTATCAGGCTGGATTTTGGTTGATTTTTCAGCAGATTCAGTATTTGAATCCGCTGAAAAAACGTCCGTACTCAGCACTGTGTAGCCCTCAATAGAAAATCTGTGGTGTAGTCTACACAGCACAGATTTTTCACTGAGGTTTTCCTAAACCGGCGGAGTATAAAACTTGTTGTAAATCCCGCCGGACTGACGTCTGATTCCTGCAGCCCCAATGTAATTGGCCACTGGGAATACGAAATCCGATCGCTGGTTTTTTGCGCAAAAAAAACGGCGGTGCGGTGTGGTCAAGCAATTTGAAAATGCCGTTGGATATGGGGTGGCATTTTCAAATTACTGTGTAGATATAGCCTCAGAATACTTACAGAGAGTGGAGAATCTTCAAGCATAGTTTTTTATTATGTGAGAAAAAAGCAAAAAAAAACAAGTTCGGCCATGTCTACACTCCACATAAAAATGTCCGTTTTTTACAGCGTTTTTCGTTTTCTAAAAACTTTGGAAAAACGACTGTAATCATCTCCCATAAACTTCTATTGTAAAAACATGCTGCTGTCTACACTGAGCTTCTTTTTTCTGTTCGTTTTTTTTACTGGTCGTCTTTTGCAACATGTTCTAAAAAACGCCAGAGCAGGGCAGAAAATTTATTACAGGAGTCTATGTAAAGCGGCGGACATCTTTTGGCGCGTTTTTTGACGCGTTTTTTGCGGCGATTTTTCAATTAAAACCCTCCCAGGAGACCCAAGTCCCACCTATAGTGGGTGTAACAAAAGTTATACATTATCAAATCTACATCCAAGTGTCTGATGTGTCCTTTTTTGTACCTTTTGTAATAAAATGATCATACTTTTGTCGCTAACGATTTTTGCGCAATTCATATATTTTTCCCTAAAAATACGTACGGTTTTTTACGGATTTTGCCGCAAGAATCCGTTTTTTTGCTAAAATACTTTTCTTTACAGATTTTGGCACTAATAAAAGTTATCATGTGTAAATGTCCGATCAAAAATAAGTTTTTTTTACGGAATTTTGGCGGCAGAATCCCGTTTTTTTTTTACGGATTTTGGAGTCTAAATCCCTTCTCTTTACATATTTTGACGCTAATAAAGATATCTCGTTTTTGACGCAAAAAATAAGTTTTTTTTATGGATTTTGGTGCCAGAATACGTTTATTTACGGATGTTGCCGCTAAAATCTTTCCTTAACTTTATTAGCGCCAAAATATGTTAAGAGAAGGATTCTAGCGGCAAAATCCGTAAAAAAAATGGATTCTGGCGGCAAAATCAGTAAAAAAAACCCGTATTTTTGGCGACAAACACGCGATAACTTTATTAGCGCCAAAATCCGTAAAAATACAAATCTTGGCACCAAAATCCGTTTAAAAATAATGTGACATTTAAGGGCCAAAAATTCGTAACAAAAACTTAATTTTGTCGACAAACGTGAGATAACTTTGATTAGCGTAAAAAAAATCCATAAAATTCAGATCTAGCACCAAATCCGTTTAAAAAGAATGGACTTAGGGTCAAAATCCGTAAAAAGGCGTATTTTTGGCGACAAACGCAAGATAACTTTATTAGTGCCACAATCTGTAAAACGACTACAAGATCCACATATAAATGCAAAGAGGTGCTTTATTTACCCTTTTGTAGAGCGGAGTTACATCCAATGGCTTAATTTATGCATACATTAAAAAACAGGCTTAAAGACGAGCAAAAAACGCTTTTAATAAACGTGCCCAAAAACGGCTGTTTTTTCAGCTGCTTTTGACAGGCAGTGGACAGAAAACTCAGTTTCATGCAACATTTTTAGTAATTCGTTTCAGGTCCGTTTTTTGTCACTGGCAGTGTAGACATAGCCTTACAGTAAACATGACTTATATTTGAGGCTGGGAGCTAGACAGAAGGTCAGGAGGGGGTCTCTACTATAGTAGCAAGGTTATTGTAGGTTGTAGTTTTTCTTGAATATACCTTTTTTTTCAGATTGCTCTTGAAGGTTTCAAAGATCAGATGGAGTCTGATTTGTTGGGGAAGTGAGTTCCAGAGCATAGAGCATGCACATTAATAGATTTATCTTGTATACCTAGATTAGTTTCTGTACAAACAGGGGCGTTGCCAGAGTCCTAAAACATCTGGGGCCCTGACCCTCTGTGCTACGTTTTGCTCCGTAGGGCTGGGTTCACACAGCATTTTTTTTTTTTTTTTTAAATTTCACCTATCAATCATAGTTTAGTGGTTGAGCGATTATTATCGACAAAGTTGAATCGGCACAGTGTTTTATGTTGATCGCAATTTTTGGAGCATGGGCGATAATTTAGGTTAAAATCTGTGCAGCATCTATTAAGATCGCGCCAATTTCAGGCGCTTCCTTCATTTTGGCGGCCAGCAATCAGCTTTACAGAATATAGCAGTGTGAGGATGTGTGTTCGACTCATGACTGGTAAGTGTATGTTGCGTTTGCTGGAAAAATCACATGACCTCGTTTTACATAGAACAGCCCTGCCTGTTGATGATCATTGTCTGTCTGCTTCTAATAGCAGTAGTACGTGCGCTCTGCCTGTGTCCAAACATGCTCAGTCGAAATTATTCTATTTCTTCACAGAGAAAGCTCTACTGTTTTACTGTGATCCTTACAACTTAGTGTAGATCAGAGATTGGAAGATTTTATATATAAGGTAGAGAATTTTAAAGGAGCATCTACCGCTTGTAAAGTCACGGAGGGGAGCGGGGGGGGGGGAGGGGGCGCGTGGCAAACACAGACAACTCTAGAAAGAATACTGGATAAAGTTCACCAAGACTTAGTTTGAAGACATTGCACTGCATAGCTTATTATTAACATTTTTTTCTATTGGAAATATTTCCTGGATATTGGGCAGCCTAACATATATTATGGATTACACATCTTTATCTGCAGTCTCATTGTTAGTTTGCAAAACTCCACTTTTATTATCAGTATACATTTCAGATAGGTGTTCTTTTTTAATTTTATGCCCGAATTCCAGCTTGTTGATTATAATTAGCTACCTTGCGTTAAATTAGAATCCAGCAAATTTGTAGTCGCACAGTTGATAGGTGCCAAAAATACCTTTTATTTATCCAATACATTACAGATACATGTTTTTTTCACTTTTGCCACTACAGCACTTAAATTGAAACAGCAATTTTGTAGTCACCACAGTGAATGTATAGGTGCCATAAAATACCTTTATTATCTGAAACATTAAGAGAAATATTGGGGGGGGGGGGGGGGTGGGGGTAGATACGTGTTTTTTCACTTTTGTCGCACTACAGCTATGTTCATTGAGGCAACTTGCCTAAAATGTGGAATACAGCAATTTTGTAGTCAACACAGGTTGAATTGAAAGCCCAAAAAATACCTTTTATTACCGAAATACATTACAATACGTGTTTTTTCACTTTTGCGCAGGTACAGCATTGTTTCATTGAGGCACCTTGCACTTAAATGTTTGAATACAGCAATTTTGTAGTCACCACAGGTGAATGAGAGGTGCCAAAAAAATACCTTTTTATTATCCGAATAAACAATTACAGATCCGTTTTTTCACTTTGGTGCACCTACAGCTTAGTTCATTGAGGCACCTTGCACTTAAGATGTGAAGTACAGCAATTTTGTAGTCTCACCACGGGTAAATTTAAAGGTGCCAAAAATACCTTTTATTATCCGAATACATTAAGATACGTGGTTTTTTCACTTTTGCGACTACAGCTTTGTTCATTAGGCACCCATGCACTTAATGTGAATTACAGCACAAATTTGGAAGTCACGCACAGGTGAATTGATAGAGCCAAAAAATACCTTTTATTATCCGAATACATTACAGATACTGTTTTTTGTTCTTTTGACAGACCAGATTTGTTGAATAGAGCCACCTTGCAGTTAAATTTTGAATCCAGCAATTGTGTAGTTCCCACAGGTGAATTGATAGGTGACAAAAATTACGTTTTATTATCCGAAAACATAAAGATACGTGTTTATTTCACTTTGGCGCACTACAGCTTTTGTTCATTGAGGCACCTAGCACTTAAATGTGAAAGACAGCAATTTTGTAGTTACCACAGTTAATTGAAAAGGTGTCAAAAATACCTTTTTATTATCGCGAATACATTTCAGATACGTGTTTTTTCACTTTGGACGCAGGCCAGCTTTGTTTGATAGATCTACTTTGCAGTTAAATTGAATCAGCAATTGTTGTTAGTCATCACAGGTGAATTGATAGGTGCCAAAAAAATACCTTTTATTCACCGAATACATTAGAGATACGTGTTTTTTGCCTTTTGCCCAGTCCAGATTTGTTGATAAGCCACCTTACGTTAAATTTGAATCCAGCAAATGTGTAGTTACCCACAGGTGAATTGATAGGTCCCAAAAATACCTTTTATTACCGAATGACATTACAGATACGTGATTTTTTTTCACTTTGGCGCACTACAGTCTTTGTTCATTGAGGCACCTGCACTTAAATGGAATACAGCAATTTTGTAGTCACCACAGGTTGTAATTGAAAGGGCAAAAAATACCTTTTTATTATCCAATACATTTCAAATAACGTGTTTTTTTCACTTTGACGCAGCCCAGCTTTGTTGATAGATCTTACTTTGCAGTTAAATTTGAATACAGCAATTTTGTAGTCACCAACAGGTTAATTGATAGGTATCCAAAAAATACCTTTTATTATCCGAATACATTACAGATACGTGTTTTTTTCATTTTGCGCAGGCGCAGCTTTGTTGCTAGATCTACATTGCAGTTAAATTTGAATGCAGCAATTTTGGAGTCACCACAGTCGGAATTGAAAGGTGCCAAAAATACCTCTAATAACCGTATACATTTCAGACGGTTTTTTTTTTCACTTTTGGTCAATCCAAACTTTGTTGATAATCTACTTGCAGTTAAATTTGAATCCAGCAATTATTGTTTTTAATTTAGGGGATTTGAGAATAACTGTGATTTTCCGTCTTTCCAAACGCTTCATACCTCTCAAATTTTTATATTTCTGAACATGGACGAAATTCAGGGGTAAGCGAGCAAAGAGGGGGGTAGGACATGGAGGTACAGGTACGAGGAAGTGCTCCTCCAGTTGCTGGGCGACAACACGCATGCCACCGGATCGTCAGTTGCAGGACCGTCAGCCTGTCATCGCTGGGTCAGGCCCTGTGAATCTCCGTAACGAACACGTCGCCAATCTGCCCTTTCAGTGGTTAATGCAAACCTGCACCAGCAGTCTTACCTCCTCGTCCTGAACCCAGTCACGGCCACAAATGTCTCATCAGCATCATCAGCGATCCGACCAACCATGAGCAGCCCAAATGTCAACTCGTTACCCCCCACTGTGGATAATTCCATTTTCCCTGAAGACCTCTTTGATTGACAAAATGCGGTTGGGGTCAAAGGCATGCCTAAAAGATCAAGAGGCCAAGAGGTGATTTTTTCTTCTGCTCTGACGCCCAGTTACTGATGCTCTCAGAGTGAGAAGAAGGAGGCCGTCAATCGTCAAAAATCCTGGGGCGTCGCAACGCCTTGGCAGTCCCTCATGCTTGTAAGCCCGCAGCTCTGGATGCAGATGTCAGGACGACGAAAGTCACCTGTTTGATGATGATGATGACACATTGCGGATCCAACGTGGTCCTTTCAGCAGAATTATGCTTCGAGCGCTTATCACTGGACGAGGAGGATACGATGGGGTTAGTGTCAGTATGGGTTTCCGCCTCAAAAAGGGAGAGGGCGGTCGCAGAAGTCCGATGATATGATTCCGCCAGCCACCGTCAGCGCAAACCCCGCTCCTCGCTTATCGCCGTCAAAAAGGTCCAGGACCTCTCAAGCCTGGGCCTGCTTTGAGCAAGCCTCTGATTCACCCAGCGATTCATATGCCCCTTTGTTGTAAACGCATAAGTAGAGGCAAGAACCTTAGGTGGTTAACCACCACCAACATGTCTAGTCACATGCAGCGAATGCATAGTTAAATGGAGGCAGAACTTGGCCAAACAAGCCTACCGTACGCCGGCCTCCAACCACTGTCACACCTCTGTCCTCCCGCCTCCTCCTCCTCCGCCACACCCAAGCGTTCCTCAGTTGGGTGCCCATTTCTCTCAAGTCATGATCAGGATCAGCCTCCGCATCAGACTCCACCGTCGCCCGATACCAAAGCAACCACCAGAGACCCATCCTACCCCTTTCCTCCCGCCAGTTTTGATGACCTGCACGCGTACAGCGGCCAGTCTAGCAGCAGCCTTCTGTCTTCCAGTTTGGAGCAGAAGAAACACTATAAACCAAACCATACCAAAGCCAAAAGCCTGATGTCGGCATCCAGGCTTTTGGCCTTGGAAATGTTGCCTTTCCGTTGGTGACACAGATGGTTTCCGCCACGCCAGTGGCCCTTGCCTCCCCCCAATACCAGATGCCGACAGGCATCTTTGCCAGAAAAGCTGTCCCTGCCCTGGCCAGACCACGTGTCATCTAAAATTTCAAGCGCGTTGTATGCATCTGTTGGCCGGAAAAGTCCATCTGAGACCACCGACACATGACAGTAGTCATGGCCAAAGGCCGCAATATCTCTGTGACAGCTCACTGGGTGAGCTGGGTGGATGTCCTTCTGGTTGTGTCGGTGGCTCTCAGGCTAGCGCACGCTCTTCAAAACCGCAGGGATGGGTGTCAGTTTCTTTCCCCCCAAGGTCCTCTGGTGCATCACTTGCCCAGAAAACCAGGCCGTGTTGAAATTAACTTCTTGGAGACCGTACCACACACAGGTCAGGAGCTTGTGGACGGCTCTCCGCAACGATACCGAGCGCTGGCTTTTGACAATAACCTTGTGCCAGGAAGGTGGTGTGCAATAACGGGCGAAATCTGCTGGCCGCCCTTAAGATCGGTAGGCTGGAGCACATCCCTAGCCTGGCACTTTCATAACCTTGTCGTCCATGAATTCTCTAAAGGACTACCCGGGTCTGGACTGCCTGCTGAAGAAGGCTCCAAGTCTAAGTTTCGCACTTTCCTGCCGTTCGCACCCTGCTTCGTCCCGACTGGCTGCGTTTCAGCGTCAGCTCGGCCTCCCTGTCACTCGTCTCATTGTTGACGTGGCAACACGCTTCAATTCCACCCTCCACATGCTCCAGCGATTGGAGGCAGCAGCGTGCAATGCCATTACGCAGTACGAAGTGACACATGGCCTGACAAGCAGCGGTGCGGACCTCGGGTGTTGAGGCCACCGAGAGTGGAGGCAGTGTGAAAGAACTCTGCACCATCCTTTTGCAGTTTTGAAGAACCACCAAAATGGTCAGTTGGACAATGCCCTAGTCAGCATGAGCATTGAGGTGATCTTAGTTCTGGAACGATCGTTGGACACTCTGAAACACAGGTCCCACCACGATGGACTAGGAGACGGACACAGTTGCGGACACGGAGACTTTCTCTCCGTCAAGAATCCAACAAAGCCCGACAGTTTCACATTTCATTAGAGGGTGGGGGGGGGGGGGGGGTGGGGCTTCAAAGCCAGTGGTATCGTCCAGGGCTAGTGCAAGGTGGCGCATCATCACACAGGGTGCAACATCTCAGGCAAGTAAGGGCTGTGTTGAAGATGTGCCGAGGAGGAAGCTGAGAGGAGGTATTCCTAGACACCGACTGTTACCGAGACATTCCAGCCTTGGAAAGAGTTTGGTGCGAATTTGAGGCGAGGAGGAAGATGAGGAAGATCAGCTTGCTAGTGCCCCTCGACCCAGAGGCTTGGGAAATCAAGACTCCATCTCTCACATTGAGTGCTTGGATGCTCCCATTTCCTCCAACGAGAATCCTCGCATTAAGGCCATCAAAATGAACAACTTTACTGGGTGGTAAGGGTGGTCCACCCTCCTGGATCCCGTACAAAACAAAACTCAGCACTTTTCCTTCCAACCCACCCAAATAGATAGTAAATGTCAGGAAATGGAGACCTTCCTATTGATCAACTGGAACATCAGTTGCATCTGCTTCACGTCCCCAAATGTCCACTTGGAACAACATCAGCGACGTGCAGCAGTAGAGTGGCTAAGTAGCCGTAGCTGGCATCAGCAGGCAAGGGTGGCAGAAGCCTAATGGTGACCTCTTGCAATCTTTATTACACACCTCACCACGCATGCAATGCAGGGCACACATCCAACACACAGAGACCACTTAAGATCATGGGCACGACTATCTGCGTCTCCAACACCGATTTTGTTTGTATGTGTTCCGACCCAATAGACCTTCTGGGTATCAAAATGGATAATGGCCCTGAGCTTCGCTCGCAACGCCATAGAGGTGTTGTCCTGCCCCAGCAGCCAAGCGTCATATCTGAGCGGACCTCAGCACAGCTGGAGGAGACATACAGACAAACGCATCCGGCTTTTTCCACAGATAATGTGGATCGTTTGAACTTTTCATCAAGATGAATCAGGCATGATCTCTGATGATGTTTGTGGCCCAATTGCCAGGTCACCATTAGTTGCCGGTCTATCTTCACATCCTCTCAAAACATAAAGGTCCTCTTGAAAACTTTTTTTTTAAAATTGATCATTTCTAACTCAATTTTTTTTATTCTCTTTTCCCAACAAAAAAGTTCATTTTGCTGTTTTTGCTGTGAGGGATACTGTAAAATGACAGCAAAGTTTCATGACAACACCGTATTCCATTTACACACTTTATCTTTAGAAGTTTCGCATGTCAATGGTTTTAGAGGTCATGTTTTTGCTGTGAGATACCAGCTATATTTATGGTCCTTTGACAGAAATGTGGCTTAAGTGGCATATCTCCCTCACAAATTTAATTAGTTGTCTTAGAAGTCATATTTATAATTTTTTGGGTCATGTTTGCCTGAGTGAATACAGCAATAAACATGGTACTTTGGGAACAGAAAATGGTGGCTTTTAATGCATTTTCTCTCCTCTCAATTTTAATAGTGGGCTGAGAAGTCATATTTATATTTTTTTAGGGGTCATGTGCTGTGAGATACAGCAATAATCATGGTCCCTTTGGAACGAATGTGGCATTTAAGTGCATTTCTCCCTCACAATTTTTTAACATTGGGCTGAGAAATCATTTTTATATAATTTTTTGGTCATGCTGGCTTTGAAATGCAGCAATACTACCGGTCCTATTATAAAAAAAAATGTTACTAAACAGACATTTGTTCTCACAATTTGTCAAAAAGTGGCCCATCAAGGTCATGCTTTTGATAATCTAGGGGCATTTGTGCTGTGACATGCACTAGACTACAGGTCCTATTTATAAAAAAAATTGTTTCTAAACAGACATTTGTTTTCTTCACAATTGTCAAAAGTGGCTCATGGTCATGTTTTGAATTGGAGCATTTAGCTGTGAGATGCAGCTATACTACAGGTCCTAATATAAAAATTGACAGGTAATAGTCAATTCCAGTGAAACTAAAAGGTGGTTGAAAGACTCCTTTTTCCGGCACTTTTTTAATCTGGTCATTGGCAGTTTGGGGCTCATGCTGTGGCCCAGGACAGTATAGTCAATGTCCAGTGAAACTAAATGGTGGTTGAAAGACTCCTTTTTCCGCACTTTTTAAATGTTGGGGTCATGCAGTGTTGGGCTCTGCTGTGGCCCAGGATCAGGTATAGTCAATGTCCAGTGAAAACTAAATGGTGGTTTGAAAGACTCCTTTGCCCGGCACTTTTAATCTGGGGACATGCAGTTTGGGGCTACATGCTGTGGCCAGACCAGGTATAGTATATGTCCCAGTGAAACTAAAATGTGTTGAAAGACTCCTTTTTTCTGGGCACTTTTTTAAATCTGGGGTCATGCGAGTTTGGGGCTCATGGCTGTGGCCCAGGACAGGTATAGTCAATGTCCAGTGAAACTAAAATGGTGGTTCAAAGGACTCCTTTTCCCGGCACTTTTTTAATTTGGGGTTCATACAGGTTAATGTTCATACTGCGGTCCAGGACAGGTATAGTCTATGTCCCAGTGAAACTAAAAATGGTGGTTGAAAGACATCCTTTTCGGCACTTTTTAATCTGTGTACATGCAGTTGGGGCTCATGCTGTGGCCCAGGACAGGTATAGTCAATGTCCAGTGAAACTAAAATCGGTGGTTGAAAAGAAATCCTTTTTCCGGCACTTTTTAATCTGGGGTCATGCAAGGTTTTGGGCTCATGCTGTAGCCAGTACAGGTATAGTCAATGCTATGTAAACTAAAATGGTGTTTTGGAAAAGACTCCTTTTTCGGCACATTTTAATCTGGGGTCAGCAGGTTGGGCTCATGTTTGTGGCCCAGGACAGGTATAGTCAATGTCGCAGTGAAACTAAAATGGTGGTTGAAAGACCTCCTTTTTCCGGGCCTTTAATCTGGGGTCATGCAGATTGGGGCTCATGCTGTGGCCAGGAAAGTATAAAAAAAAAAAAAGTCAATGTCCAGTGAAACAAAAAATGGTGCAGAAAGACTCCTTTTCCCGGCACTTTTTAATCTGGGGTCATGCAGGTTTGGGCTCATGCTGTGGCCCAGGACAGGTATAGTATATGTCCATCTGAAAACTAAAATGGTGGTTGAAAGACCCTTTTCTGTCACTTTTTTAATCTGGGGTCATGCAGTTTTGGGATCATGCTGTGGCCCAGGACAGGTATAGTCAATGCCCAGTGAACTAAAATGGTGGTTCCAAAGACACCTTTTCGCCGGCACTTTTTAATTTGGGGGGTCAGACAGGTTTAATGTTTCAACGCGGTCCAGGACAGGTATAGTCATGTCCAGTGAAACTAAAATGGTGTTGAAAGACTCCTTTTTCCGCACTTTTTAAATCTGGGGTCAGCAGGTTTGGGGCTCATGCCTGTGGCCCAGGACAGTATAGTCCCAATGTCCATGAAACTAAAATGTGGTTAAAGTCTCCTTTTATCCGGCACTTTTAATCTGGTCATGCAGTTTGGGGCACATGCGTAGCCCAGAACATGTATAGTCAATGTTCCAGTGAAAACTAAAATGGTGGTTGAAAGACTCCTTTTTTCCGGCACTTTTTAATCTGGGGTCTGCAGGTTTGGGCATCATTCTGCTGTACAGGACAGGTATAGTTCTATGACCGTGAAACTAAAATGGTGGATGAAAGACTCCTTTTTCCGGCACTTTTTAATCTGGGGTCATTCATGTTTGGGCTCATGCTGCGTTCCAGACAGGAATATTCCAATGTCCAGTCAAGTAAGATGATGGTTCAAATCATACGTGCCCTTCTGGCACTTTTTAATTTGTGGGTCATGCAGGTTTAAAGGTCATGCTGTGGTACACAGACAGGGATAGAGAATGGTTCAGAGACTTTTTTTCTGTGGCTTTATAACCTAAGTGTGTTGCCTAAGATGTAGCTCGAATCCCATTTGACTATTTGTGGATGTTAATTCCAGCTTTCTCCAGCTGTTTCGGGATGTAAGAATGAAGGTTGTTTGTTGCTCCTCCCATAAACTTTAATGTCTTCGATCATAATCTACCATTGCCCATCGAATAATCTTGTCGATGATGGTCACTATCGATCGATTCGATGGCCAACGTAATCGCTCACCTAATCATAGTATAATACCTCCTAAATAAAGTCAAAAAACAGTTTTACCAAATAAAAACCAAAATTCCCCTATGCATTGAGCAAATTTTACCTATGATTGGTTGTTACTAAAGAAAATTCTACAATACCAAGACCCAATAATATTACTCTAAAGAACCAAATAATACTGTCTTACCCTGACCAAATACGATCACCACATGTGACTATCAGTTGTACGCAGGCACTCTGCAGAAATATAAGTGATTATAGTGCAGTTACAGCTGACTTCTCCTCTGATGGTAATTGTTCTCCACTTAGCCCAGACCATGATGACTTGTCTGCAGAATTTACCACACAAACATGTTCGATTCCTCACTTTTCCAGCACCTATATAGCTTCCTACCAACAGTGAGAGATTATATATCTTCCTATCTAATGGTGGTCTATGTAGGAAAGCATGTCGACACCCAATACTCACAGCATCCCGCTTTCCTGTGATAGGAAAGTCAGGTGCTTGCTTTCGGGAAAAGAGGTGTTGACCCATCGGCCCCCATTAGTTAGGGAGGTATATAGACCCTCCCGGTAGGTAGGTATATAAGCCCCTTGGTAGGTAGGTAGGTATAGAAATACTATTAGTAGGTATATAGGTACCCTTCATAGAGAGGCCCACTCAATACATTGACAAGTATAAATGGCCTACTGTAGGTAGTTTAAATAGTCTCCCACAATAGAGAGGCAGGTATAATATGTATGTAAGTAGGTAGGTATATATACTATCCAAGTAGGTAGGTATATAGGTTCCATAGTAGGTTTGTAGCTATATAGGGTCCCCTAGAAGGTTGGTAGGTATATTGGTCCCCCAGCATGTAGGTAGTTGTATAGGGTCCCCCAGTAGGGTGGTAATTACAGTGTCTTGCAAAAGTATTCGGCCCCCTTGAACTTTTCAACCTTTTGCCACATTTCAGGCTTCAAACATAAAAATATAAAATTCTAATTTTTTTTGTGAAGAATCAACAACAAGTGGGGCACAGTTGTCAAGTGGAACAAAATTTATTGGACATTTTAAACTTTTGTCAAAAATAAAAAACTGAAAAGTGGGATTATTATTATTCGGCCCCTTTACTTTAAGTGCAGCAAACTCACTCCAGAAGTTCAGTTAGGATCTCTGAATGATCCAATGTTGTTCTTAATGACTGAGGATAAATATAATCCACCTGTGTAATCAAGTCTCCGTATAAATGCACCTGCTCTGTGATAGCATCAGGGTTCTGTTTATAGCGCAGAGAGCATCATGAAGACCAAGGAACACACCAGGAAGGTCCGTGATACTGTTGTGGAGAAGTTAAAAGCCGGATTTGGAGATTTTTGAAAGATTTCCCAAACTTTAAACATCCCAAGGAGCACTGTGCAAGCGATCATATTGAAATGGAAAGAGTATCAGACCACTGCAAATCTACCAAGACCTGGCCGTCCCTCTAAACTTTTATCTCAAACAAGGAGAAGACTGATCAAGCCCATTGATCCACTCTGGATGAACTGCAGAGATCTACGCTGAGGTGGGAGAAGTCATTCCTAGACAACAATCATCGTGGCAAGAAGAAAGCCATTTCTCAAAGATATCCATAAAAAGTCTTGTTTAAAGTTTCCCCACAAGCCTTTATCTGGGAGACACCAAACAGATGTGGAAAGAAGGTGCTCTGGTCAGATGAAACGCAGAAATCCTACTTTTGTGGCCACAAATATCAAAACAATATGTTTGGCCGAAAAAGACAACACAGCTCATCACCCTGAACCACCATCCCCACTGGTCAAACATGGTGTGGCAGGCATCATGGTTGGGCTTTTCTTCAGCAGGACAGGGAAGATGTTAAAATTGATGGAAGATGGATTGGAACCAAATACAGACCATTCAGGAAGAAAACCTGTAGGAGTCTGCAAAAGACCTGAGACCTGGGACGAGATTTATCTTTCCACAAGACAATGATCCCAAACATAAAGCAAAATCTACAATGGAATTGTTCACAAATAAACTTATTCAGGTGTTAGACTGGCCAAGTCACAGTTCAGACCTGGATCCAATCGAGAATCTGTGGAAAGAGCTGAAAACTGCTGTTCACAAACGCTCTCCATCCAACCTTACTGAGCTCCAGCTGTTTTCCAAGGAAGAATGGGCAAGAATTTCAGTCTCTCGTTTGCAATACTGATAGAGACATACCCCAAGCGACTTGCAGCTGTACTCACAGCAAAAGGTGGCACTACACAGTATTAACTTAAGGGGGCCGAATAATTTTGAATGCCCCACTTTTCAGTTTTTATTTTTGACAAAAGTTTGAAATATCCAATAAATATTGTTCCACTTCACAATTGTGTCCCACTTGTTGATTCTTCACAAAAAAAATTAAATTTTATATCTTTATGTTTGAATCCTGAAATGTGGCAAAGGGATCAAAAGTTCAAGGTGGCCGAATACTTTTGCTAGGCACTGTATATAGGGCCCCTCAGTAGGTAGGTAGATATGTATATTTCCCCAGTAGGTTATAGGTATTTAGTGCCTCCCAGTATGTATGTCCCTCCCCACCCATGTAGGTATGGCTAGACAGTTACATTTTTGTTTCGTCAGACCACAGGACAGGTCTCCAAAAATGTAGGAGATGCTGTGTGCATTTGCAAGCATTAATCTGGCTTTTACATGTTTCTTTTGGAGTAATTGACCCTTTTTATTTTCTCCTGGCATAGTTCCTTTCACCCATGTTGAAACAGTCACATTCCACTGTTGATAAGACACGATCGTACCATCTTCCGCCATCATCTTCAAGGTCTTTGCTTATTGGGGGGTTTTCTTGGGTTTGATAGGCACATGTCAGACCAATATATTTACTATTTTTGCCCATAGGCAAACTTTCAACTCTATCATTTTCTCTATCTATAAAACCTAAAATGTAACTTTTATTAATATAACCTAAACCTCTATACACACTATTAAAAACCTGATTTCTAACCTCTCAATCGTCTCCCTTTTCTGCTCCTGAAGAATACTACTTTGTCTATTACAAGTCTGGAGTACACCACCTATAACAGGAGAACCTTATATATATAGTGATTTACTAACTCCAGTAGGGGATCCCAAGCATCCTACTTGGGCATCCATCCCTAATTTAATGGACATAAAACATATAAGGTTTACTAGTGATACCCTCTGCAGCAGGTAACACTTGTAGACAGAGGTGAGAAATCACAATTTAAAACGTCATACCTAACCTCCCCAACATGTTTCACCAGCTAACCTGGCTTCATCAGGGGTTAGAGGTCCGGACCTATAACCCCTGATGAAGCCAGTTTAGCTGGTGAAACATGTTGGGGAAGTCTGAGAGCATTTATTTTGCGGGACAAGATGTACTTTCTAATGGTGAAATTGATATTACCATAGAATATACTAGGAAACCGCAAAAAAAATTATTGGGGGAAAAAAATAAAAAAATTGAAAAAATATGTACTTGCACCATGTTTGCGGGTGTTTTGCTTTTATGGTGTTCAAGCTTCGGTAAAAATGATGTATTATCTGTATGCTACACGTTGATACAAATCTGGCAATGCCAAAAATTTACAGTTTTCATTATGTTTTGGTACCGTAAAAAAATTCCAAACATTTTCTATCTTTGAAATTTGCGCCACGGCTATTAACTTTTTTATACTAACACCTTTGGACGTGAGTGAGGGTGAATTTTTTTTGTGGACTGAAGTGTACTTTTTAATGCTATCAGTTTGGAATACATGTGACTTTTTTGATTACATTTATTCCAATTTTTATGAGATGTGAAGTTACCAAAAAAACGCAATTTTGCCGTTTGGAATAAATGATGTTATATTTTAATAGATCAGACTTTTTCCAGACGCAGCGATACCAAATGTGTGTAACTTTTTTATCATTTAATTTTTTTTATTTGTAAAATGGCAAAAGTGGGGGGATTTGAACTTTTTCCTTTTTTATTTTATTCTTTTTTTTTTTTACACTTTAAAACATTTATTTATTTTTTTTACTTTAACTTTGAGTCTCCCTAGGGGGCTTCACCACTAGGAGGCTTGATAATTTCTACAGGCTAATGCATTGTATAAACAATGCATTAGGGTGTACAAAGATGGCGGTTTTCCCACTTCCAATTGAAAACACTGTTTCTCGTTCATTTAGAAGCCGCGGCCATCTTTGCCGCAGAACCTAAGAGGTTGAACAGCATGGGGGGAGGGGAGGGCAGTGCGTGGCCCCCTGTCCTGTAACTGCCAGGTGTTGGCTGCAATTAGCCGCTTACATCCGGCGGCTGTGTAGCGGGATTCATACGTCCAATGCCAGTAAGTGGTTAAAGGCATAGTAATCCTAGTGTATATAATATTTTGACTTTGCAGAAAGTAATAAAAGTGCCTTAAAAATTATCTCTCATTATTATGGCATTTTGCAAATATAAATAATTTTGGTAATCCTAATTGACCTAAAACAGGTAAGGTTTATTCTGATTTCATGCCAAATAGTGAGAACAAAATGCATATGTCTTTTTTTATATGATAAAAAATTTCTTGTTTCAACTTATTTACTTTTAAATTAGGTGTTTTTTTTTTTTAGTCTTTTTGATTAACCTTGACCCCATTTTAGTCCCTTTTAGTAATGCAGTCTATTCAGTCAATTTAATTACTTTGGTTGCCTTTCCCTGTACACATTCTAGTTTCATTTTGCGTACCTGTTGTAACGGTCAGGAGGTGGATCCACTGGACCACCGCAGGCGAGGGCGAAAAGCCCACACCAGGGAGGGAATCTAATGGGGCCCCGGGTATTCACCAGAACCGCCCAAAGGGGATGGTCTTCTGCAGGGGGGTCCCCCAGATCATCCACTGGGGGGGCTTGCTGGGTGGGGGCCCGGGGGTAACGGGTACAGGATCGGCAGGCAGGCTCTAGTCGTGGACGGGGCGGGAGGAGGACAGGCGGTTTGGTTCATAGGGTAACGGGCAGGACAGGCAGGGGGGCAAGGTTTGTGGTCGGTATACGTAGCAACGGTCGGTACACGGTAAGGCAAGACAGGAAACACAAAAAACCCTTTCCCCAGGGGAAGATAACCAAGAATCCGGGAAGGCCGGCGGGAAGGGGGCCGGGACAAAAGGAGCATGCGGGCAATGACCAATTACCGGTCACGCCCTTTAAATTCCCAAACTGCCCCGGGGAGACGGAACAATGACCCGGGCGCGGCCGGGTAAGTGAACGCCGGCGGGGACGGGGAGGTGAGGGGCCCCCGCCCCCGACATGCGGGAGGGGGGGCCCGCTGGGTGTGACCCGGGACGGGTTTTGCGGGGCGTCCGTGACAGTCCCCCCCCCCCTTGGGCCCACACTCTTATGGATTGGGAAATCTCTGTGATGCTGCGTTCAGGTTTTTTCCTTTCCGGCCCCAAGACCCCTCTTCGGGGCCCGAACCCCCCCGCCCACCAAAGTACCTTTCCCCTAGCCCATGCCCCAGAATCCTTTGACCGAAACATTGGGCCCAGACGGGGGAGGAACGCCTTTCTGGGAAAAATGAAAAAGGCCCGGGGGTTTCAGTAAGGGACATAAACGAATTGGGATTCTCATCGAGGGGGGACCGGAGTTTGTATGACCCCCCGGGTTAAAAGGGCTGATGACCTAAAGGGGGCCCCGGAAAAGGGCCCCAGTTTTGAGAAGGCATTTTAAAAGGGGGAAAATCAGACAGACCACACCTTTGTCACCTGGGGAAAAACCCCGGGAGGGGGATTCTTCTTTTGTCGCTTGAGTTTTATGCGCCGGGAAAAGGCGGAGCAGCGACTGACGGGTCGGGGGCCCAGTGGCCTTCGTCTGAACCCAGTGCGTCGCCCGCCGGAACCCCTCAGAGGAGGTTCCCCAAGGGAGAGGGGGGCGGGGTGCAGGCCATACACAATGTAAAGGGAGAGAACCCCGCGACTCGGACTCAAGGGAGTTATAAAGAACTCCCCCATGGCAGTAAATTGCCCAAATCGTTTGACGGCCGAGACAAATGGCAAATTTTAACATCCCAAGACTTGGTTGACCCTCTCACCTGGCCGTTCGCGCGGGGGGTAGGGGAAAGAAAATCAAGCTTCACCTAAGTTGGTTGACGGGCTCCCCAAAAACCCTGTAAAAAATTAAAACTCCCCGTCCGAGAAAATTTTTTTGGGGGAGTCCAGCGGGGAAACACATGAAGGAGGAATAGCCAGCCAGCGGGAGGGAGATGGCAGCCCCGGAACGGGCGAAATGCGCCCCTTTGGAAAAGCGATCCGTAATCACCCAAATAATGGTGTTGCCAACGACGGAGGGGGTCATTATGAAGTCCACGAAATGTTGGGCCAGGGGGGAGTGGGAAGGGAAGTGGGCTGAAGTAAACCCGCCGGTTGTGACGGGCGCTTGTTTTCAGGGACAGGAGTCACAAGACGAAACGAAGTCTTAACATCCTTTTCAAACTTTTGGCCACCCAATTTGAAGGGATATCATGGAAGGGTTTTTCGGGCGCCCGGGGTGACCACCCCCAAAAGAGCAAATTTTCCCATTTTAAGATACGTCTGGGAGAGCAGGGGGGCGAATAATCCTTCCAGGAGGTACCCCCCGGGGGTCACGGAGCAGCCCCAGATGGAAAAGGTCAGGAGGAATTATGTGTTTTTTGGAAAGTATTTACCCCCCACGCGGGGGGCACGGGGAGGGGCAGCCTTTACATTTTTCTCAGCTGGGCCCGAAGTGGATCTGAAATTCGAACCGGAGAAGAGAGCGACCCCCCAGTTGGCGTGGTTAAGTCCTGGCCTCTGAAGTATTGGAGGTTCTGTGGTCCGAAGTGGATGGGAAAAACGGGCGCCCTCCAGCAGATAACGCTACTCCCTCAACCAATTTTATGGCTAGAGCTCCCGTCGCCAAACGGAATTCCCTGGCCCATGAGAACGTTTGGGGAAGAAGCCGCACGTTACAGTCTTTCCCGTGGGCCCTTTTTTCTTTAAAAACTGCTCCGGCTCCCCGAAGGGATCCACCTCCATGTGAAGGGGGTTTCGCGGGATCCGGGGTGTGCAAAAGGGTAGATGCGTAGAGAAGGGGACTTGAGCTTCGAAAGCCTCTTCGGCCCGACGGGCCAGGTGGTGGATTGGCTTGTTTCTTGTGGACCCTATGAAACCACCAGCGTAAGAAGTGAGGGGTGAACTGGCGATAGTAGTTGCAGAAGCCCCAAAAAGCGGGATAGCCCCTAGGGGACTGGGGTGGCCACGGGAACACGGCTGAAGCTTTGCTGGATCCATCCTAGGGCCTTGGTCAGAAATTACGTACCCCAGAAACGGGAGGCTGGTCTGATGGAAGAGGCCCTTTCTTAGCTTGGCATACAAATGGTTCTCCCGGAGAAGCTTCAGTACTTGACGAACATGGCTGCGGTGGGTCTCAAGGTCAGGAGAGTACACCAAGATGTCATCAAGGTAAACCACCACGCAGGTGTAGAGGAGGTCCCTGAAGACGTAATTCAAGAGCTCCTGAAAGACGGCAGGAGCATTGCACAGTCCGCAGGGCATCACCAGGTACTCAAAGTGCCCATCCCTGGTGTTGAAGGCCGTCTTCCATTCATCTCCCTTGCGGATTCGGAGCAAGTTGTAGGCCACTCTCAAATCCAACTTGGAGAATATCTTGGCGCCCTGCAGGCGATCAAAAAGTTCCGTGATCAGCGTCAATGGATAACGGTTCTTTACCGTGATCTTTTTCAAGCCCCGGTAGTCTATGCAGGGCCGCAAGATACCGTCCTTCTTCTTCACGAAAAAGAACCCCGCACCAGCGGGAGACAAGGACTTTCGGATGAACCCCTTCCGGAGGTTCTCCTGGATGTACTTGGACATGGCTTGGGTCTCAGGAACCCACAGTGGGTAGACTCAGCCCTGGGGAGGACTGGTACCCGGCAATAAGTCGATAGGGCAATCGTATGGACGATGCGGAGGAAGACTCAAAACTTCTGGAACAAGGTAATTTGGAGTGATGAGACCAAAATCAAACTTTTTGGCCACAACCATAAACGTTACATTTGGAGAGGTGTCAACAAGGCCTATGATGAAAGGAACACCAATTCCTACTGTAAAGCATGGAGGTGGATTGCTGATGTTTTGGGGATGTTTGAGCTACAATGGCACCGGAAACTTGGAAAAAGTTGAAGGAACGATGAATGCAGTATGTTATCAGCAAATACTGGAGGCAAATTTGCACTCATCAACCCGGAAGCTGTGCATAGGACGTACTTGGACGTTCCAACATGACAATGATCCAGAACACATATCATTGAGCCACTTTGGGGAGATCTCAAATCTGCAGTTTTCAGCCAGAAGAGTCATTTGAAGAGTCATTCAGAGTGTCAGTTTTTTTCAAACCCCGCCCATCTGAGGCTAGCCCCACCCACCTCAACTGACAAACCTATTACTTTGTATAGACAGAAACATGTGAATAACTGTCAGTGGGTGGGGCTAGCCTTTGGTGGGCGGAGCTAACACCTCATGAATAAGATTTGAGGGGTAAATGCTCTAAAACTGCTGCATCTTACAGAATAAGGGACACAGCACTGGAAACAGCAGGTCTGACACTAGCTTGTGCTGCCCTCAGCAAAGGGGGCACAAACTATGTGACAGGTTCCCTTTAAACTTTACTTTTTATATTGTGTTTGGTGTACTGGCTAGCTCTAGAAGTGCCCCTCGTTTTGTTCCATCTTGCACTAGTTGTGAAATGTAATTGTTTTTATTACTGATTTAACGCAATGTCCTTTGCTGAATCTGCAGGTTCTGCCTCCAAATTTATATCAGGATAGTTTTGGGCTCAATAGTAATTATTTTATGATTTGCTGCTTTAATTTGCTTTGTTAGCAGATGTTGTGCTGTTTGCATTATATTTAAGGGTTTATTTGAACTTCATCAGTATTTTATTATTTCTCTCTTTCCTTATCTTGACCCGTAGGGACTATGTATTTATGTCCCTCACTTATATTCTCACTTAGGATAGAATTTAGGAAGGATTTTATATATAAGCAAGCCCATCCCCCTTTCTTATTTTGTATGATCAGTTTTGAACAGACTAACCCTGCAAATTAAATGCTCAGTTATAGCCATCATCTATTAATTTGTTGGTACCTGTGGTAATAAACCAAAAACATTAGGCTAGGTTTACATGGCATTTTTGATGCATATTTTACATCTGTATTTGTAAGCTAAAATCAGGAATGTATCCAAACATAGAAGTACAAGCCTTTCCATTATACTTTTTCCCACTATAGGTTTTATTCCTTATTTTGGCCTACAAATACTACTGTTAAATCTGTATCAAAAAACACCCAGCCTTAAAACTGATAAAAACGGATGATCTCAACCAGAATGATTATTCACCAGGTGCAATTTCATAATGAACGATCATTTTGGACAACTAAGGGCAGACCGGCATCATTTGAAAAGAAGTCAATGTTAGAAATTGTTATTGAGACGTTCAGAAAGAACTTACATCCACAAATGATCTTTCGAGAAGGAATGTTCTGAAAACTTTCCCAGAGTAATCGTTTGTCTTTTACCCAGTGTCATTTAACACTTAAGGGCAGTTGAATTGCCATCAAACTTTTTGGCCACAACCATAAACGTTACATTTAGAGAGGTGTCAACAAGGGATATGATGAAAGGAACACCAATCCTACTGTAAAGCACGGAGGTGGATTGCTGATGTTTTGGGGATGTGTGAGCTACAAAGGCACCGGAAACTTGGACAAAGTTGAAGGAAAGATGAATGCAGCATGTTATCAGCAAATACTGGAGGCAAATTTGCACTCATCAACCCAAGCTTCATAGGACTACTTGGGCGTTCCACATGACAATATCCAGAACAAAATTTTCATTGACCCCCTTTGGGGAATCTCAAGCGTGCTTCTGCAAGTAGCCCAGATTTTCAGGAAAATGGGGGCTTTTTTTTTAAAGGGGGAGCTTCACCATTGAGAAAATAAAGAGCCTCACCACAACACCACAAAAGACTTCAACTGTCATGATGTTAGAGGGGCAATAACGTATTTAAAAACTGGGATATGTGAGCCTTTGATCAGGGTCATTTGGATGTTTTTGGTTGTCATGATTTAAAAAGAGAAAACACATTAGTTTGACAATAAATGGCTTCACCCAACCTCTAACCATGAGTGGGAAAAAAAGTTCTGATGTTATCATTCATATTCTCTGAAAAAGGCCAAGAACGCAAACATTCTGCCGGGGTATGTAAACTTTCGAGCACAACTATACTTTTCAAAATTAAACTCCTCATCTGGTGAGGCTGAAGATATGGAGCAGTAGCACTTGCAAGTCCCAAATTTCTCTTGCTCTTGGATAATCCCCAATTTTTAAATATAAAAGGGGATCTCCATTTTATCAAACCAGTCCACCAAAAGGGGACCGACTTAAAACTACAAACCGGCCATCTTTTTAGGGGTTTTAAAAGAAACCCTTCAAAGTTTTTCCCCCCTGCTGGGGAAAAAAAAGGTTATCAAAACTTTTCAAAACGTTTGTCCCCTTATTCTTAAGGCTGAATTTTGTGTATTTTTGCTAAATTTTTATTTTTGCAGGAGTCATTCAAAAGTTTCAAATTATTTTTTTCAAACTCCCCCTTTTGAGTGTCCCCCCCTTCTGGGCCCAACTATAAATGCACTTAATGTGTATTTCTGTATTTTTTTTCCCTGCTTATCTCTATGAACTGTTCTATTCTTCACTTATTCTATACTTCGTTTTACATGGCTCCAGGTCACTATCTACAGTTGTCACCAGCCCCATAGAAATATCTTTTAACTTGATTTACAATATGCTGAACTGGAGTTCCCAGAAACAACATTCTGGCACAAAAACAAAATAATTTTTTCTTAATTTTTTGTTATGCTCTAAGCTAAATAAAAATTCTTTTTTTGTTTGCTCTGCTGTAGGTGATCCCTAGGAACACCCAAGGTTTGGGATTAGTTGAATTTAACTAATGTGTACAGGCCCAATAAACCATCGGTTTATAAAAAGTGGCTATACACATTAGATATTGAAACCCAAATTTTGGTGGTGGGTGCGGGGCTTAAAGGGGTTTTTTCCATGCTAATATTGAGTGGGATCCCCCAAATTGGGTATTTAAACACTTTTCTAAATAATTTGGGGTTTAAAAAAGGTAGCCTGTGGGGCTGCAGTCTGGCTTTGATTCCATTTGTTTCCTACTGTTTCATTAACTGACCCGGAGCTGTCTGGCCATGCTTCGTGTTGCACTTTTTATTGAGGGGGCAAATGAATGAGCTTTGAAGGGAGGGGGGGAACAAAGCAGTGCTTCTGGGATGTGCAGCTTGCTCTGGTCAGAGCCTGTGTCTGTGTATAGAGAATCCGTGGTTGAATCAATTTCAGTCCGCTCTGTGCTCAGCCCATCTGCCTCCCCCCCGCAGCAGTACTCCCTGATGTTTACTTTTTTAAAAATTCAGTACACAATTCTGTCTTCCTACCCCCTCCCTCCCCCCTGCAGAAAATTTTTGGCATATAAAAAGGGGGAAAAACAAAACCTGTGAGCTTGTGCACAATACAGTTTCCTCTGGGTTTAGCCAAAAAATTTTTTCAAAAGCCTGGGGGGTGTCATGGGGGTGGTGCGATTACATCATGAAGGAGGTACTTGTTTTTTTAAACACAACGTCCCTTTTTTCAAGACTTAAAAGACCTAACAGATTGTTGCATCAACCAGAAATCCTGTATGCAGCTACAGGTAAGCAAAGTCAGTGGCAGTACAGTGTGCCGAAAAGCTTTTTCTCATAAACGAAAGGGAAAAGTGGAGTGGTCCTTTAATCTTTGTGGCTGTATTGTATTTGTTGTTTTTCTCGATATTTTCCCTTTCTCTGGGAAACTAATTTAATCTGATTTATACTGTACTTCTGTTTTCAGTATGTTCAAATTCATTTTCTTTATGCCCAAGGAGAGTAGATTATTTCTTGTTTTTTTTAGAATCCTCACATATTCCTTGTTATCAGTATTTGTTTTTGATGCTGAAATTTTTTTTTTCTATACAAAAAGGATGATTAAGAGCTCCACAGGTGCACACCAAGGAATAACCCTGATAGCTGTAATAGTAATTAATACAAGTTAAATTATTTAAAAAATAATGTGCAGATAGGAAACTTCTATTTTTTGCTCAATAACATTGTGTAGAACAAATGTTTATATGTTTATCTTAGATGGGCCATTATATTTTCTCATACGTTTATATTCACTCTTAAATCTATAGTAACATTTAATTGTTTTTGTTCTGTTTGTATCCTAGGCATTTGTACTTTTTGCAGTTGAAAAATGATATATTGGAAGGAAGGTAAGGTATACTTCTTAATACATCACTTCTGTTTATTGACCTGGGCCTTGTGTTCGGTTTTATTGGCTTGCTACAGAATGAAGTTGCTACTGTTAAGGAATTTTTCAAAAAGATAAAGCTGGGGGACTTAGACATTTATGAGCTTATTCAGTCAAACAGAATACCCCATTTAGATGTACTATATCTGTCAGCATAATGCCTTTCCTCTCTCTTGCCCTGTCACTTGTATATAGATGGCAGACCTGCTGATGGCTCTGACTCTGTTCTACTGTCTATGCCAGCAGTGCCGTGAATGTACAGCAATGTCTATATGCCTGGTATCCTATAGAAGCCTTATCTACAGTATCTCAGAAAAGTGAGTACACCCCTCACATTTTTGTAAATATTGTATTATGTCCATTCATTGGACAACACTGAATGTATGCCACTTTGATACAATGTAAAGCAGTTAGTCTACAGCTTGTAGAACAGTGTAAACTTGGTATGCCCTCAAAATAATTGTCACAATGCGCGGAGCAATTCCCGTTCTGGACTGCAGATGTGCTTGTGTCTGCAGTTCCCGGGGCCCTCAGCACTCACCTCTCCACGCTCCTGCAATGTCGCCACCTGCTCTTTATGTCCGGCGCGCATTTACCCGTTTTGATGGGTGCGCGCACAGTGCCTCTTTGAGATTTAAAGGGAACAACCCCCTGCTGAGTGGTGATCTCTGGGCACTCACCCTTTATTACCGCACTTCCCTCTTTACATCCTGACAGTTATTGATGTGCTTTCCTGCGACTTGTTCCTGGGAGCACTGATATGTCTATATTGATAAGACAATCTCTGGTTATGACGCTGAGCTCTTGCACTCAACTTCTTTGGTCGACCATGGTGAGGCCTGTTCGGAGTGGAACCTGTCTTGTTAAACCGCTGTATGGTCTTGGCCACCATGCTGCAATCTTCTTATAGCCTAGACCATCTTTAGAGCAACAGTTCTTTGCCATGAGGTTCCATGTTGAACTTCCATTGATCAGTATGAGAGAGTATGAGAGTGATAACACATTATTTAATAAACCTGCTCACACTTGAGACCTTTAAATACATGACACCGTGGAGGGAAAATGGCAAATTGGACACAATTTGTCCATTTTCACTTAGGGGTGTATTCACTTTTGTTGCCAGTGGTTTAGACATTGATGGTTATATGAGTTATTTTGAGGGTACACCAAGTTTTCACTGTTATACAAATTTTACACTGACTACTTTACATTGTATCAAAGTGTTATATCTTCAGTGTTGTCCCATGAAGAGATATAACTCAATAGTTACAAAAACATGAAGGGTGTACTCACTTTTGTGAGATACTGTATGTGTAGATATAATACTAAGCAGCCACTCACCACCTGAATAGTAAGTGTGAGTGGTTTCTCAATGTTGTACCTGTGGAACCTCTCTATATTAGCATAGCTGTTTTTTTTAGGTAATTGGTTTTTAACTACTAACGATGACATAAAAGGCTCTCCATCACTTATTGCATCCATAAATTTGTCTTAATCTTCTGATACCTCTTCTCTGCTCTCCTCTTGTCACCCTCTCACACAGCTATCTACGAGACTTCTCCCGTGCTTCCCCCACACTCTGGACCTCACTAACACAACACATCAGATTCTTCTCCACCTTTATTAGTTTTAAAATTGACCTGAAAACTCAACCAACAATAAACCAGTTGCCACTATAATACCATAAAAACATGTTTGTCCCTCGCCTTCTGTTTCATTCCTACTCCCTTGTAGATTGCAAGTCCTTGTGGGCAGTCTTTTTCCTTCTGTACTAGTTGTTATTTATTCAGTGCTGTGGTTGTGCTTAATGGTGATATTGCTGGCACTATAACATAAATATGAATAATGATATCCTGCCCTTGTATCAACAAGTAATGTCTTCTGTTATTTAACATAAACCTGGACCTATTTTTCTCTTACGGTACTTCGCCTGTCCATGACCTAAATGTGCATCATGTGATTGGAAGGAGTTAAAAAGAAAAAAAGCTATTAAATTGTTGATAAAATTATCACTTATTGACCAGTTAAAAATTAATAATTCCAGTCAAGCCCTTTATTTTACAAGTTTAAAGCACTTGTCAATTTTTAAGCAACATAGTCTTTGTAGTTTCAATACTAGGTGAGTTTTATGGCTTTTTTTCTGTTCCTAGGTTGATAGCTTTTTGTTAGTAACTCTGCCATAAAGACTACATCTGAAAGGACTTTTGTTGACTGTATTTTGGGGGAGGTGGGTAGGTAGTTCGGGCTGAGATATCATTATTTATTTGAACTTAAAGTAAGTACTGGCTTTTTCTCTTTAAAGGGATGCCAGTTGTATACTACTTGTGGCTGCTGTATGTTTCCAGTCCTCATCCATGTTCGTTTGTATGACTTTTTTTCAAAGAGCCTGGATGGTTTATCTGAAAACTTCTGCTTATTTGGAATTTTATGAGGCTGAGGTATTAGTAAAGAGTCTTTACATATTTAAGCTTATTATTTAAATTCAAGGTTCCTTCATTTTCTATTTACTTGCATTGCCTACATTTATTTTATCCCAGAAAATATATATTTTTTTTACTTCCTTGCAATTTGACACATATAAACAGTATTTTATGTAGAAGGCCCCTCACTAGATCTGTACAGTAAAATCAGACAGCATTGTATTGGTTGGTACCAAATTCTCTTTTGCCCTACATCTCTATTAAGGTATGTTCACACGGACTTTTGAATCCGAAAATAGCATCCAAAAGCGCTGTGTCAATCAGATCCAAAACGCATCCAGCACGCAGGTGTGGGTTTGGATGCCTTTTGGCTGCAGCAGGAAGCACTCTATAGTTTTAAATAGGGTGTCTGCTGCGTCTTTCGGATCAAGAATTGACATAACAATTCTTTGAACGGATCCAAAAGACGCATCAGAAAGACGCATGGAAACACGCATCAGCGATCACTCGTCTGAACGCCGATGTGTGTTTTACATTGAAAGCAATGTAAAACATACAGCACATTGTTAGATGCATGTTTTGGTCCAAAACACGGATCTGAACACGCATCTGAAAAGTGATCCAAAATTAGATCCAACACGCTGTGTGAACATACCCTTAAACTATTGTTCATGTTTAAAAACAGCCATTATAACATCAGCAGCACAAACATTTATTAAGGTTTATGCAGTTCCCCAATAGGTTACTGACATTGAATCTACAACACAATTGTCTTTTGTGCATACCTCCAATGACCTATGTTAAACAACTCCTTAGAAACTTGAATTTACACACAAGTAAAAGTGCGTACATTTTGATTCACTTTGTTTGTAGCCTGCACAGTCCATTCATGTTGTTATGATTAAGAGGAGACTTGAAATACTGCAGCCCTTTTTTCTACTTTGATGATACATAAAGAGTTAATATAAATTAAGATCATTTGAGCTTTATTAGCTCCAAAAGGAATCACAAGTGATTCGTCTGTCAGTAGAGGAAACTTGTTAGGATTCCTTTGATTGCAGCAGCCTCTGCAACTCCTCTTTGTGGGTGTAAAGATTTTGGAATAAAATCAACAAGTAACAAGCAATTTTCCCTTTATTATTCTTCTAAGACAGAACTGTGCATGCCCCTATGGAAAATGCATTGATCTCCAGAAAAAAGGCTTTTCAGTGTCTTGCTGAGAATGGACTTGCTGGATGTGTCTTCAGTGTGTCACCAGAGGAAGAAAAACAGGATATCCTCCAATTAGACCACCCCGCAAATATAGAGCAGGTTACAGAAGATGTTCAGAAATTATTGGAAGACCGCCTGGGCAGTGCATATCAGCCAAAGGCCATGACAAGATGTTCAAAGTGCCCATTATGGGTATTTAATGCAGTCTTCCATTCATCTCAGCTTGCTAAAGATCTTAGCACCTTAAAGGCGACATGTATGAATCCAAAGGCGTATTTATTTTTTTACCTGGCGCCGTCAACCTAGTTCTAAATAAATAGAGAATAGTGTAGAATACAACAGTAGGAAGATTTTTGGCACATTACATAGAGCTTAATGCGACAAACTTTGAGAGAAGTTTGGCGCATTAAGCTCTATGTAATGCGGCAAAAATCTTCATACTGTCATATTCTACACTCTTCTATATCTATTTATAAGTGGGTTGTCGGCGGCAAGTAAAAAAAAAAAAAATGCATTCGAATTCATGCATGTCGCCCTATATTTTTTTAAATACTTTAGAGATCAATGGCAGGGGGTATCTGTTCATGACCGTTATTTTGTTTAGTCCTTGGTAGTCAATGCAGGGCTGAAGAAAGCCATCCTTCTTTTCCTTGAAGGAGCAGCCTGTGCCAGCAGGAGTGGGAGGCATGCAGATGAACCCCTTTTTCAAATTATCTTTAATGTAGGCAGACATTGCCTCGGTCTCTGGCAAATGGTCCACCCTACCACATGAAAAACTAGTCCCTGGCAGCAGATCAGTAGGACAATCATAGGCTCTGCGTGGTGGCAGCATTTCCACCTGTCTCTTATGGGACAAGTCTGCGCAGCCTGAATATGGTGCATGAAGAGTAGGAGCAGGAGACTTGAAATGAGGTAGTTGAATGACAGGAGAGGGATGAGTAGCAGAAAAGCAAGAAGTGTAGCTCTGCTTTCCTCAATGGATGATATCTCCTGAAAACCAGTTGATGACTGGTACATGCATGCTTAGCCAGGGAAGTCTAGGAGCACTGTGCAAGTTCACTTTGACAGAACATAAAACGATCTCCTGACACAGAGCCCCTACATGCAGGCTTAAAGAATCAGTATAGAACTGAACAGAGACAACCAGAACTTTTTGATTGATAAGAGATGAACCAGGATTTTGTCAAGAGAAACACTGGCAGCTGGTATTTCACCAGCAAAGATAGATGGATAAAGTTGCCTGCAAAACACAGAAACTTCGACTAGTACCAAACGGAAAAACCAGAGTATCAGACAAGGTAAGCCATTAATAGGAAGAATCTTTACCTAGGGTTGCCTCTCCCTAGATGTTGGAGTTTCCTGGCCAGACAGAGCAATCACACAGGGAGTGTTCCTTGCCCATACAGCACAGACCTGGATTACTGTTGTGTCTGTGTATGTTCGTCCTTGGAGAGATTAAGCTTTTCTGCATTTTCTCAAGGGGAAGATGAAGGCAACTGGAAGGGTCTCCGTAAAATTCCCCACCAGGCTCACATTTTCCAGAGTCAAATCTTTGGCTCTCATGCTGTCACTTGGCAAACAAATCTTATGGCCAAAAGGATGAGCTTATAGAGAGCTTGGCAAATCCTGACTGGCCAGCCAGTTTCTTATCCGACCTGCAAGGCCCATTTAGAAAGTGACTAAAAGGGCTTCATTACATCAAGCCACCTCGAGGGCCAAGGTTCAAACCAGAATTGTCCCACAGTAGAGTTGCCTTGTTGAACCTGGAGGAGAGAAGATCATGCAAAGGAAGTACTCCCTGGTTCCTTGAAACCCGGCAGAATGTGGCAAGGAAATCTTGAAGATTAAACTTAATAAGGTCTCCTCATTTCTAGAGGGGAGTAGCTCAGACTAAGGCCTCACAAGGCAGAAGGGAGATGATGAAAGCAATCTTTGCTCCATCTGAGACGAAATGATGTGTAAACACCTCAAAGTGGATCATAATGGGAAGGCGGCGGAAGACAAAAACTGGAGTTCATAAGAGGAGCAGCAGCTGGAGCAATGACAGCAGGCAGGTGTGCCACGTGTCCCAGAGCATCCAAAACAGATGCTTTTGATGGGCTAATTCTGCAGCCAGCTTTTGTGCTTCAGGCTGAGTTGCATCCGTGGGATCCATGGCCAGATTCTACTGTAAAGACTCACCATAGGCGGTGGATCCACTGGAGCCTCCTGGTATGCACCCTTTTTTAACCTTTGTATGGTAGTGTACACTCCACTTCAGGGGGCTGTTAGGTCGCAACCCCTGATGCTGTCACCCACGGTGATAGCTGACGTGCAACTATTAGAGCACACAAGCAGAGTAGTCACAGACGAGCCAAAGGCCACGGTAGGTGGAATTCTTTTGAAGTTGTGGACAAGTTGTAGATCAGGGCAGTCATGCACTCTTTACAGCAGACAACATTGGGCAACAGACTGGCCGCTTGAATAACTGTTGTGGGAAGCATGGTAACTCTAATCTGTGAAGAATGGGAAGGCGCCCATTCCGATGGCCCTTGAGGTGAGTCATAGCATGGCTCTGTACAATTCTTCTAACATCTGTAAAGCTCACACCCATCCAGCTGCCATCTTCGACAGTCTCAGGTTGTCTTGAGCTCTCGGATCGCCGCTCTGCTAAGCGAAGTATTAGCACACTGACACCAGGATTCTGTTTTAAACTGGCCTCAGCCAGATTTATTCAGACACAAGATAACAAAAACCATGAACAGAAAACCTCAGGCTGTCTAGCAACTAAATATGCATTAATTAAACCCTATCTCTTAGACTCCAGTGCCTAGTAATGACTACTAACTCTGCACCTCCTATATCTATCCACCTGAGCATTGTTACTATACATAATATAATGCACAAAAAAGTATTACCTTAACTTCTATCCTTAATAAATATGAAAATAAATCCTTAACAAGTGGAAAAGCAAAGAAGTAGGTAAAAATTATAGTGCAAGTGCCCATATCATGTGCCATAATGTATCAAAGGATTAAAACCATGTAATGTAGGTGAACCTGTGTGACGTCTTCTAAAGAAAAAGTAAAGAATACAAAAAAAACAGCCGTGTGAGCTTAACTCTGCTAGAAACACCTTGACACACATTTCAACGCCTAACACATGCCACACATTTCATGAAGACACAGGACACATACAATACTCGCACATTGTGCTCATGATGCTCACATTACTAACACACTGGACACATGCATCCAACACACAGTGCACATTTCATCTCTACAATAAACATACTATTAATGTTACTCCTCTATAATTCACAGTGCAAACACAGTTTCTGGTTAAGCTAACAAATTGACTGTCAATGCCATAGAACAACCTAAAACATAGAAAATTGGGCTACGTTAGCAAAATAACCCTGGAGTGTAAAGAATTTCAATGAAGAACACCAAAATATATACAGTATCTCACAAAAGTGAGTACTCCCCTAACATTTTTGTAAATATTGTATTTTATCTTTTCGTGGGAAAACACTGAAGATATGACACTTTGGTATAATGTTAAGTAGTCACTGTACAGCTTGTATAAGGGAACAGCCACACGGCATATGAAAAATGCTGGTCGGATTCTGTTTAAGAATCCAGACAGTATTTTAACATGTCTTTTGAATGGTTTTGGAGAATGGCTCTGTACGTGGTTTGCAGATTCGATCATCCCCCATAACCAATAAATTCCACACCTTCCAAAAACCGGGCTAAAGATTGTGCATGTTTCAAGTTTTTAGAAATACCGGTGACTGATCATGTAGACTACTGAGCGGATTTTCGAAATACCGGTGACTGAGCGTGTAGACTACTGAGCGGATTTTCTATTAAAGTCTATTGGTTTGGTTTCTTGTCAGTTTTCAGACGGTTGACAAATCGGCATACCATTTGAAAATCTGACGACAAAAAAAAACCGTAACTCGAGACACAGCCATCAATGTCTAAACCACTGTAAACAAAAATGAGTACAAATTTTACCAAAAGTATCAATAATTTGTGTGGCCACCATTATTTTTCAGCACTCCCTTAAAGGAAAGTCTCACTATAAAGATTAGCTTTGAACATGTAGGGGTTGGTAATTGAAGAGATTTTATAAATATATTGCTTTATTTTTTTTTTTTTTTTTGTTACTTTGTTGAGAAGGTAATTGAGAATTTATCAGCTCTGAGTGCACACAGGTTTCTCTAGGTTACTGTCCTGCTCTCCCCATCTCTTTTTTTCTCTGTCTTATCTGATAGCAGGGATGACGACAGGTCGGACACTGTATATGTTGCCAGATCATGCACAAAATTAAATCTTTACTAGTATAATAATAAAACATATATTTTGACAAAATTTAAATGATAAAAAAGTTAAAAGACAATGCTGATACCCATAAGATAGCACTATAACTGCCTGTGCCCTGCAGTTGAAATAAATTGATCCTTTTGCAATAAATAAATAACAATGATGACTGTAATCAGGCTAGAATAAAATATCTAACAATTCTAGTGCCAGAAGTGTATAAAGTACAATGAATACCGGACCTACACTTTTGTGTAAAATATATGTGGTCTCCTGAAGCGGGGAAGAGGAGGCAGCATGTGTTGGTGCTTCAAATAGCAATGTTAGTCATTAATGAATGTGGTTGCGTTGACGTTCAACAGTTTTGATTTTCACTGACTGTCATCTGGATTAAAATGGTTGTCCTACTTCTTCCTCACCCCATTGAAGCCAATGTAATGTGCCCCTTGCTTACATCACTCTTCACATCAAGTGTCACAGTAGGACCACATTCACTGTCATTAGTCGGAATTTAGCACTGTGACTTTGTGATCTAAATGTCATGCAGTCGAAATGGCTGGGTGTCCCTAGCCTTAAACACAGGATTGCGGTCACAATGCTATACTAAGTATAATAAACAATATAATCCAATTAATAATTTCATATATGATACTTTGACTTTGTATATCTTTTTCCAGGATACCATGCCCATTGAACTCAGCTGTAGTTCTTGCATCATATGCTGTGCAATGTAAGTAACTTTTATCCTATAAGGCTGCTAAAATATTGGTGGTAGCTCTTTGAGGAATAATAGCTACAGTTCATTATTTGTTGTGAAATAATATGAAGTTTGTTGCAAAGAAAACAAAAAAAGTGAATAGTGATCAGGCATAATGTTCATTCAAACTGCATGATCAACACAGCCTTAGCCCAGATTTACATACACATTGGAGGTTCTATTCAGAACATCTGTCACATAGATGGAACCTGATCCATTTCTTGACGGACTCAAACGTTGCCCAATGGACCCATTTGACTACATTGGGGTCCACCAGGTGTCTGTTGTGGTATCCGTTGTTTTAACACAAAATGCTGTGCTATTTTTTCCCGTCAATTTTTATGGAATCTGACAGAAACTCTAAACAGAATCTCCAATGCATATGTGCACCAGTCCAAAGAGATGGAGGCAGTTTTCAGTTTACTGCCCTAGTACGACATCCCAGGAGCTTGAAGAGGTGAGTTAACCCACTAGATACCATGTACTTTAAAAGAAGCAACACTGGCTAGGTATTGCCACTCACCCACATCACCCACCTCTGTCAGGATCTGGTTAGATCAGCTTTTAACTGAGTTAAGGTTGTTTGTTGATTTCACAGATAAATATTTTTAAGAACAAAACCTAATCAAAATGTATTGCATCTTACTTCTAGAGTATATTTCATGTATTTGCTCTTGGGACTTTTAAATAGAGATAAGAGTTCATTCTTATTAGGTATTGTTTCAGTTTAGAATGAGCCACATGGCTCTTGTCCAAGTGCATTTGCCAAGTAGCTAATGCTGTTTTCTTAACTTGAACGGGGATTAAGCAGCTTTGAAAGCTGTTCGTGTGTAAAGCTGGGGCATCAAGGCTGAAAGATTTGGGTGTGGAAGATCTTGCCGCTTGGGTATATAATATATTTGGATAGTTGTTGATTATCTCAGAAGAAGAGGTTTTTTTTTATTCAGTCATCACATGTAGTTCATAGAACTTTTTTTTAACAAATATAAAAACTGCTTATTGGTAATTTATGTAGACCAAGAATTCATGTGGTTTTTTTTTCTTATCAGTTTCTATATCTTTATTTTTCTTAGTATTTTTTTAAAGATCTGGATTCTGATAATGTATTTCAGTTTTCTGAAAGCTAAATTTTATACCAGATTGTTGCCAAAGTACTGATCAAAATACAAAATAAAGCTAAATGTGAGATGCTGGGTATATTTTTGGCCTTTGTGTTAAATACAAGCCTAGTGCGATCAGCAAAATATGCTGTATTAACTATTGCATTTTTCTTAGGATAAGAAATTCTGAATGTTTGCTTTGTATTTGGACCATGGGGGCAAGGGTTTTTCAACACAGCCATATTTTTTTTTTTTTTTTTACATCTGTTCCAGATATGTGGCATATTCTTTGTCTGTCAATCTTGGGCTCATCTTCACCTAAAATAGTTTAGAGCTATGAAGAGTAGAAGTGCAGCCATTATTTCAGTTTGGATTTACTGTAAATCTCTTTTTTGAGTTGTGCCTATGCTGTTAAAAAGTAAAAGGAAAAAATGTGTCTTCAGGAATCTTCTGTTGAGTATGGATATATGTTTGTTAAACCACATAAACTTGTTTCATCAATATCTGAATATGGTGAAATGACTTATGGCCATGTAATAATAATGTTTTTGTAGTAATTAGTTTTAGAATTAGTAAATTCGATTTGGTGCTCTGCAGTTTCCATGTCACTTATTTGCAATGGTGCCATTTGGCTACTCACGGTACACGTTCATCACAGCAGCACACAAACAGATTACAAACTTTACAAAAATACTGCTGCCTTTGGCCCAAAAGCCAATGATCATCCCCTCTTGCAATTCTGATAAATCATCCCTTTTACCCATGATCACACAAAGGGATCTGTGTGCAGACAGTCTATCGCATACCTTATATAACCACCAAGCCCAATCATGACATTGAATGTGAATTTCTTCATGAGCTACATGATGCTGACATCCAAAGTAGGAAGTGGTTCCTAAGTCCTCCTCCTTTATGTCATTTTAGTCTTATTGGGCTTAAATTTATTTTAGACTGGCAAGTTTTACGATAAATGTTTTAAAAGTCACAGTGGTCTACATATTAATACAAATGTGTCAAATTACATACTGCATTTCACTTGTTCAGAAAAGTATGGAATGTATCGCTGATACATTTAAGGTTATCCTAGCAAAACTATGAACTTAAAAGGATACTCTTGTTTCGGTATCTTGGCTCTGTCTAACTTTATTCTGTCCCACAAATACAACTTATACTAGTGTAAATCAGACCAAACAGAGTCACATGCAGGCTTTGTTTGATCTATTGAAGCCTATAGCTTTGCTACAGGTATGCCGCAGTATTTGTTTGGATACATGTAAATCTGTATCTAGAAAAGTGTTTCATATCAAATACAATATTCATTTAATATGTCTGTACCTTCAGTCTTACAGGTGTTAGGAAAGTGTAGCTTCTTGACAGAAAATGGAGTGATTCAATACTAATCAATCCTTGTATCTTTTTTTTCCCCAAAAAAGTTTGGCAATGAAGTATTTTTAAAGGTGTTTTGTCACTAAGCTGTTTCAAGGAGTCACAAGCAGTTTTTCACTCACTCCGTCTACTCAGGCTATGGGTGGTTCTATTGCAGTGATTAGCATATCTAGCGTCTCTGTAAGTAGCAGAGCCATCACACTGACAAGTGCAAGAGATGTAATCTTCAGTAAACACAAGGTACATGTGCTGGGATGACTGAAACCAATGGCTCATCTGTAATTTTGTTAGAGATAATTAGTTTGCTCCGGGGCTCAGTCCGTCCATGGAGTGACGTCACTCCCTGCTCTAAACGCTCTGCTCTTAGCAAATAACCGATTTATAGTCAGAGAGCCAGGTAACTATAGAAACCTGTGAGCACATAAAATGTGTTTTTTAATCTCATGACTAAAGTTTAGTCTTTGTTTAACTGTCCACTTCATGTTGAAAGCTAATCTTTGTAGAGAGAAAGCCCCTTTAAATAAAAGCTAGTCATCATTTGGAGACACTCCAGAAAACAGTTCTCTTCAGCAGGGATGTGCTCACATGATTCAGGCTTCATGCATGTAGTTAGTCATAGTCATTGCATAACCTGTTATGACTATGGCATGCATCAGGCTTGGGGGTTCTGGACTCTTGCCAATCTGTTGATCACTATGGCAGATATCTTTAGGCTTTCATTATATCCACCCTTTTAAATGCCTTGAATACATATTTTAAATTTAAAGCAAACCATAGTTTGGACAGTTAGGGTCACATGTATGAAAACTGTCTAGGTCTAAAATTCACTATGTTGCCCAAAACAACCAATCAGAGCACCCCTATCATTTTTCTAGATCCCTATTTGAAATGAGAAGGGAACTCTGGTTGCTATGGGCAACAAAGTGAGTTTTAGACCTAGACAGTTTTTATACATGTGGCACAAAGTGTGAATAGGAAGGGGGTGTTGGCATCTGTGGTAAAGTTGTAGTTTATGTCTATTGAAATTCTAGAGTTCTCAGACAAGGACAGTAAAAGCCTCTATACATATTAGACAGTAGTCTGTAATGTGTTTGGGGGTCTCCCCACTTGCAACCGAAAGATGATGTGAGAGGACTAAAGAATAGCGAAAACAATATGATGTATACCCTCCAAATAGTCTACAATATAACCTTTATTAAATAAAAATCTAAAAAAGTAAAGACATACAAAAAAGTTAGTCCTGTCCTTCCCCTATACCTAGGATATAAGATTGACTAATAACTCCCTTTCAATTCTTATGGTGACTCAAGAGGAAAAAAAAACATCCGCTATTGATGTTCAAAAGCTCCAACGCGTTTCCCCCATTATCAATGGGTTAATCAAGGAGGATGATATTAGGTGCCTGAGAATAGTATTCATAGTGATATACAAGGGCTAGAACAGAGATTAGATAAATACTATTGTAAGTAGATATCACCAAAAGTCCTGCAGAGATAGTATCAACATATGCATTTAGCAGTCTCAGATTGGGGGTTGGTCAAGCCAAATAACTGACCTACCCAAGGGGTACATGACACTGTAAGATGGATATACAGGACGATATGGAGATGTAAGGTTTCATACCCATCAAAAGTCTGTGGGAGTAGAATCTTCATCCATAGGCAGTCTGAGTCGAACGTTCTCTATAGGAGAAGGTTTCGTACCCGTGCAGATTAGCAGGATGACCTTCTGATGGTTTTGTGACCTTACACCTCCATAATGTTCTGTATTTCCATCTTACATTGTTCTGTACACTTAGGGTGGGTGAGTTATTTGGCTTGATCAAGCCTCAATGTTGGACTCTGTCTATATGCATATATTGGTACTATCTTTGTAGGACTTTTGGTGACATCTATTTAGAATGGTATTTCTCTAACCTCTGTTCACCTTTGTGGGATTCATTTGTATGCTGGCCCTTGTGGATACTATTCTTGGGCACCTATTATCGTTCTTCCTTATTAAACCATTATTAATGGGGAGAAATGCGTTGGAGCTTTTGAATATATATAGGGGATGCTTTATTTTCCCCTTGAGTCACCATAAAAATTGAAAGGGAGTTATTGGTCATTCTAGGTATCTCACCATGAACAGCTGTTGGTGATTGTGCAGGGGGTATTAACCTATTTGTCTGTTTTTTGTTTTCTTTTCCCTTATTGTATGTCTTCCTTGCCTGAGATTTTAGAAAAATTGGAGGCACCTTTATAGGGATAGGTTCCTGTGCCGGATCACCCTTATTGGGGCAGGAGTCCTGCCTACATAGGCAGGTGTTTGATTTTTTTGGGTACGTGATTTCCTCCTTATATCCTGGGAAGGAAAGGACTATCTGAATTTTTTGTGTCTATACTTTTTTAGATACTCATTTAATAAAGGTTATATTTTACAGTATTTAGAGTGTATACCTTATATTGTTTTTGTTGCTTTGTCCTTAAGTGTTAGGCCTCGTTCACACGGCTTATTTCGCCGCGTATTTGCCGACGGATTGACGATCGTCAATCCGTCGGCAAATCAGTCAGAAACAAGTCACAGCCTATTTTCTATTGATTTCAATAGAAAATGCGGCTCGTCGTTCACAAACGACGTTTTTTCCGTGCCGGATTGCCGCCGCGGATTGGCAGTCCGGACGGAAAAACAATGTGCATGTCAATTATTTACGGACGGGGTTCACCAACCCCTTCCCAATTTATTGGAGATGGTGAATCCGTCGGGAAAATCAGTTACAAATAGTGCACACTATTAGGTATTTCTTATTTTGCCAACTGATTTTCAACTGTTTCAGAACTATTTTACATACGGCAATCCGATGTAAATACGTTCTGAAATAAGCCGTGTGAACGAGGCCTTACTCTAGGTCTGTATCTGGGTTGAGACTCTGCTAATTATTATGTTGGTCTTGTGTTTTTTGACTGACTGAAGAATAGGGCATATTGAATTTCAGAATGCCATCCTAGTCTTTTTATAAGAGATAAACTGCTAGCAGATGCATCATGCAGCAGCTTTCTTCACTCGCCCTATTGAAAACAAATGCATATCCCATCAAGTGTGGATGTATATAGGGTAATTAGGAGGGCAGGTATCAAAGGTATAATGGTACATTAAACGAAATGAGAAAAAGAAGGTTAGGAAGGAGAGGAAAGGGGAGGAGAATCTTGTGACTATTCTAGTCTGAAAGTAGATAGCTAATTTCAGTAAATCAGTGTTGGGGATTGCATCTGTATAGTTAATGGAGGAATACAGGAGGACTTCAAAAATGTTGCTCCACATATCGGTTTGGGTACTGTAAAGCATTCATGTGAATTTTTTTACCTTGTGACAGAAAAAGTGTAAATAAAAAAATTGCCATAAATCTAAAAAAAACTTATTGACTTTTAGATAAATTTAAAGACTTAATTATAGGTAAAAACTATGTTTTGGGCAAGAATAAAAGTTAGGAGCTATATTTTAGAACCCTTCCAAGCAGTTTTTTTCTGGTGTAGGAGAATGAAAATACATAAGCATATGGAAAAGAATCTCTTGAGGAATGTGGGAACAGTTAGAGCAGATGCGCTACCCAAAAAAAAGTATAAACCGTTCTAACCACTAAAGTGGACAGTGGTTACCGGAAACCAATAACTTTGTTTTAACACACACCCTGCTTGCACACTAATAGTAATATATGCTTCAATATATTTTGCTCTATTGTACAGCTGAGTTTGGCGATTACAATCCTTCCGTACATCTTCCGGGACACCTGTCAAATAAACAGTTTATTCCAGGCCAAGACAATGATTTTATAAGTAAAGTGGAATCCCTCCACAGTCAACACAGGTAATTCTTGATTATATTGGTAAGGGGTCCAAACCTTGTTGTTTTTGACATTTTGTAAATAATCCTAAATAATTGTGTACCTTACACCGCATTTATTTGACTATGTTTTACAGGTATAAAAGATAACCTATTCACTGACTTCAGATTACTCTTTTTTTGTATCACATTTACTTGATACACTGTATACAGCATATTATCACTCAAACCAAATATTAAATATATATGTAGTTCACGACCTTCTCAACTATCCAGGGTCAAACAAGTGTCCAGAATACAGTGAGATGGTTCTTAATTTCTGGCATAGAGAGTACTGCAGTACTATGAAAGACTTAAAGGGGTTTTCCGGAACTATGTTTTTAATTGTTAAAGAGCTCACAACTTAATTATATTGAACTTTATAATTGATTCTCATTATTCTCAAATTATTTACCTGTTCTGCTTTGCAAAACCAGGCAGGGAGCCCTTTACTCCCCATCTTTCTGCTTCCTGCATACCATGTGACGTCCATTAATCACATGTTTTTGCTTCTGTTTATATGGACGTTTTGTCATCACTCAGCAGGTGTGCTTTAAAGCCAGGCTCAGCTCAGAAACACTCCCATCTAGTGGGTGTGACCTGAACAGAGAAAGATCTGGCTGCTTCTAGTGACTCATTAGTCACTATGTAAACAGAGGTGCTGACAACAATGTAATCATTCAGTACAGAGCTGCAGGGGGAGGGTGTTATACACATACAGTGATAGCTCTGGGTACATAGTGACTCATCACTGCTAAGGTCAAGCTGCTTTCATTATTGTGTACTGTCTTTACCTCTTCTGATAGGAGGATATGATCAGAAGACTTTCATTATTTAAATGGCTGAATGTGCATTAGGACCTCTAAGATCATCCAGCAGCAGGCAGAAAAAAGTCTGCCTACTTCTCTTTATATAGTAGTGGTGCCAGGGTAAAGCATCAAGAGACACTGCCCTGACATCACTGTGTGCAGAGAGGATGCCACATCCCCTACAGCAGGCAAACTGTTTTCCCATGCTCAAAAACTGATTGTTGTGGGGAATGTGACATCACCCACCTTTCTTGGATGCTTGATGGGCTATCCAGTGTACAGGAAAGCTGGGTGATGCCACATTCCCCACAGCAATCAGTTACAATGATTGGATAACTGTGTACCTGCTGTTGGGGATGTATAGCACATACATAGAAATGGTTAACCCGAATTATATATATTTGTATTACATATAGGAAAGAATGTTTTTTTACCATGTTACAAAGTGACTGATGACTGTACTACACAAAGCCTGCTGCAGGCAACCAGATAGTGAAGTGGAACAAAGATGCAGGGGCATGAGGTGTACATGTCTGAGAATGATGATGAACAGTGCTAAGAGGATTAGGGGGTGGGTGCAGGGAACTCCTAGATTGTAACTGCAGTGGATTCTGGGACTTGTAGGAAATAACTGCAGGAGAATTATTGACACTCCCACAACCAGGAAGTTTCACTGATTTTATGATAGATGAATAAGGAGGCAAAAGAGAAGAAAAGAAACATATAAAGATAATGGATATCTGTACTTTTCCATATAACTGCTGATTATAGTCTTCTATGGAATTACTAAACTGCTGGATAACCCCTTTAAGGGCGTTGTATTATAGGAGCACCTTTTGCTTGGACAGGGTTGTATTCATATCTAAAAGGTCAGCCAATTTATGGTTGGATCTAGTTTATAAATACTACTAGGTAGCTTGTACAATATTTTTAATACTTTTTTTGTGGCGGTTCCAATGGTATGGGTTTGTCTATGTAGACTTTAATAGCTGTAAGGTCACAAAGCCCACTGTGGTCTTTGTGTGGAAACAATCTGCTACAAGCACAACTATTTAAAGTAATAGTGTGCTGTCATTAGTGACTCTTGATTATAGGTTTGAAAGGGTTATATGTTCATAATTAAATAGTTGATAAGGTTGAAAAAGACACAGGTTCATAGAGTCCAACTTATAATCCTATAGTATTGATTCGGAGGAAGGTAAAAAAACAAAAAAAACCCTATAAGTTGTGTGCCAATTCCCTAACACAAGAGGCAAAATGCCTTCTCGAGAAAAATGTGGCAATCAGAATATATCCCTGGATCAACATACTATCTACAAAATCTAGTCACCATAACCTGTATTATTATTGTTATTATTGTTAGATATATATATATTTTTTTTTCAAGAAAGGCCTCTATACCCTTCTTGAACCATCCTTGCTCTTGATATAGAGGATTTCCCCTTTCCCTGGTTACAGGCCCTTTTGTAAAAGGATCATGCAATCTGTATACTGCCGTTTCACATATTTGTACATGGTTATTAAATTACCCCTAAGCCTACATTTTTCTAAGCTAAATAAACCCAAGTTTGATAGTATGTCTTGGTACTGAAATTCCATAAACCAATTTGGTCATGCTCCTCTGCACCCGCTCTAGTTCAGTTTTGTCTTTTTTTATACTCTGATGGTCAAAACTGTAGAGATTTGTAGAGAGGTCAAATTTAGTTCCTTTTTTGAGCATCTATGCCTCTTTTCATGCATCCTACCAATATTTCTTTATCTTTTAATGCAACTCATGATTTTATTTGCCTTGATAACAGCTCCCTGGCATTGGTTACTAAAGTTAAGACTACCGTCCACAAATTCCCAAGTCTTTTCTAGTGGTAGTTTTACCCAATATCGTGCTGTTCAGTACATAACTGTACCTTTTGTCTCCTCAGCCCAAGTACATTTATCCAATTAAACTTTGTCATTTCTCTTTTCAAGCCTCCAACTTTCCTAAATCATTCTATAATATTCTTGTATCCTCCTGTATTGTTAATTACCTTACACAAAGTTGTATAATTTACATTTATACTCTGTAAACCATCTACAAAGCCTGTAAGCTGTATACAAATTTATGTAACACACCTCCACCTTTTTTTAACTGCTAGTATGGTGCAAAACCAGTAAGAAGAAGCAAGATCGTGCCTCTTTACTGACTCTTCATAAACCTAGCAGTTAAAAAAGGAAGAGGTTGATGAACTCTTTAAGATAGTTAGGAAAACTGTTCAGCTGTGATTTGCCTAGTAATGTCATGTTATTCATAGTTACTGGATTAAATTAATCAAAAACTTGATTCATAAGTTCTGATCTCCCCAGTTGGCAATCACTCTGTGTGGGTAGAAGAAGCAGGATTTGCAGGCTTCCTTTATGTCACATGTTACCAATTCCTGATTGGAAATACTTGGGGTCCCCTACTGCAAGATAATAATGTTTCTTCAAATGTGTTTCACCAGTACACAAGTCATAAACAATTATGTATCCCCAAGCTTAGCGCGTCCCATTCATCATTTGCAAGACCTAACTAATCCATTTTAAGGATTATTTACATGAAAACCATACACCTTTAATCAGTGTATACATTAATACATTCTACAGTTTTAATTTGCAGTAACAATTCAGTTTGTCACCATTTACAAGATATTTGTTTAGTTTCAGTGATTGCTGAAGGCAAACCAGTACATGCCAAGTTCTGCTGTCAACGGAGAAATGGATAATGATGTATCCGGTCTATGCAGGGCCCCAGTGGTGTTGAAGTTTAGAAGGAGTAGTGATTATAATCTATGTTTAAGACTGATACCATTATAGGTTTTCTGTTAGAAGACTAAATGAACTAGCAGGTGGTAAAAATTGTGCCAAGCATCCTAGTACCATTTGGCAGAATTTTGTGTGGTTGCATCCATGGCATTTTAGTTTGTAATTTGTTAAATGATCCCACTGCTAACTCAGATTATTCCCTTTTTTTTCTTAGTGGTCTTGGACAAACAGAAGCTGAATCCTGCTACATTAATATTGCAAGAACACTTGAATTCTATGGAGTTGAAATGCACAGTGGTAGAGTATGTTTGACCCCTATGTATTTTTGAAGCTTGAGCAATAAATGTAGAGACCTGGATTTGTATTGTATACGTTAGTGTTCAGTACTGAAAGCTGACTGTCCACCCTGGCAGCTGCACAGTTAGGCTATGTTCACACGGCTTAAAATAGGACGTATTTTAGTCCGTAATTACGCGCCGGAGTGCGCAAATTACGGCTGAAATACGTCCTAGTCATTACTGTAATCCACAGTTCTCTATGAGAACTGTGGATTACGTCTCCTCTCCCTGCTTGGCGAATACGCCGAGGGGGGGAGATAATTGACATGTGAATTAACAGCGGCGTATACGCGCCGCTGGTAATGCAAGTCTATGGGCCGGCGAGGTGCCGGCCCCCCGCTCCCGCCCCCGTCCACATGGCGTAATTACGCCCTGCATTTAAGCCGTGTGAACCTAGCCTTAAAGTACAGCCAAGGACTCTATTATGGCCATGCAAAGTTAGATGTTTACAGTCAATGGGGGGGTCGTCATCTATCTAATATACAGGTGTAATTCTACCACAATTGCTGAAAACGGCAATCCCAGCAGGTAAACCATTAGGTGATAGGATTATCAGCAATGCTATAGCCAAGACTGGTGTACCCTATGATCTGTATATACTTCTTCTTTTTTTTAACTTGGTCTTATAGGTACCCCTAAGTGTTATATGTAGAAACTTGGTGCTTGGCTTGCATAGTTTGTCTATTTTAGCACAGTGAAAGTCTAAAGGGAACCTATAAATTTAAAGCGAACCAGTCAGTTGAGTTTTGCTGCTCTGAGGATAGGGTGTTATGGAGGGAGAAAAGCTAACTTCTGTGATATATTTAGACAGTTTGTAAGGCTGAAAAAGGTGTGTTGATCCAGAGGAAGGCAAAACCCCCCATGAGGTAGAATCCAATTGTCCTCATTTTAGGGAAAAATTCCTTCCTGACTCCAATCTGGCTATCAGAATAAATCCCTGGATCAATGACCCCTCTCCAGAATCCTAGTCACTATAACTTGTTAGATTATTATACTCTAGAAATGTATCCAGAACATTTTTGAACTCTGTTAGTGAAATTACCATAACAAGTTCCTCTGTCAGAGAGTTCCACAGTCTTGCTGCTCTTACAGTAAAGAATCCCTTTCTATGTTTATGTAGAAACTTTCTTTCCTCAAGATGTAGAGGATGCCCCCTTGTTCTGGATACAGTCCTGGATATAAATAGGTCTTGGGAGAGATCTCTATATTGACCTTTAATATATTTAAACATATTTATTATATCCCTCCCCCAAAGCCGTCTTTTCTCTAAACTAAATAATCCTAATCTTGCTAATCTTTCTGGGTATTGCAGTCCACCCAGTCCTTTTATTATTTTTGTTGCCCACCTTTGAACCTGTTCAAGCTCTACTATGTCTTTCTTGTGACAAAACTGTACATAATATTCCATGTGTGGTCTAACCAGTGACCTGTATAATGGGAAAATAATGTTTTCATCATGTGCATCTATGTCCCTTTTAATACACCCCATAATCCTGTTTGCCTTGGCAGCTGCTACGTGACACTGGCTGCTACAATTAAGTGTACTGTCCACCAGGATTCCCAAGTCCAATACTGACTCCAGTAGTACCCCACTAGTAACAGGGATCCAGTCTGAGTATGTAACATTAACCCCTTCCCGACATAGGACGTACCCATATGTCCTAGTGGGAAGTGCGTTCCTGCAAATGACCGAATGGGTACGTCCTGGAGTACGTGCGGGCTTACAAGTGAGCCCTGCTTGATCGCGACATGGTACCAGCAGTATATTACTTCTGGACTCATGCCACATCATCCACAGAAGGAGTGAGCGCCGGCCGAAGGCGATTAACCCTTTAGTTGTGGCGATCTATTAAGATCGTTGCAACTAAGCTGCAGACAGAAGGAGTGAGCTCTTCCTGTCTGCTCTCATCGCAGCTGCGGCACAATAGTCACGGCTGGTCTCCTACTAGACAGCCCGGAAGGTGAAAGAAACACTTCCTGGGCTGTCTGTGACGTCACCATGCCCGCAATGTATTGTGGGCATGGTGATTGACAGTCGCCATGGAGACCAGTATACAGCAGCAATGCTGTGTACTGATCTCCTTTTGTATCAGTGATATAAAGATAATTGATACAAATCCCCTATGGGGAAAAGTGAAAATAGTGTAAAAAAAAAAGTGAAACACAAACATGAAAAATAAAATAACAACATGTACACCACCCTTTTCCCCTTTATAAACGGCAATCATCAAAAATAAAAAAAAGTACACATATTTGGTACTGCTGCGTGCGTAACGACCTACCCTACAAATATGTCATGTTCATTGACCCACAGTGAGAACACCGTAAAAAATATTTAAAAAAAATCAAAGGATGGCTGTTTTTGTTCATCCCAGAGCACATAAAACGGAGCAAAAAGCGATCAAAAACTCATAAATGACAAAGTTGTACCAATTAAAACGTCAGCTCATCCCGCAAAAAAAAGTTCTTACACAGCTCTGTGTACGGAAAAATAAAAAAGATAGCGATGCATAAACATTATTTTACACAGTAAAAACAATTTTTTTGTTTTTAAAGCGCTTCGGCATAAAAAAACTATAAAAACTGGGTATCGCCATAATTGTATTGACCCATAGAGTAAAACTAACTTGTCATGTATTCTGCACAGTGAGCACTGTTAAAAATAAAAATATAAAACACTTTTAGGATTGCGGTATTTTCTTCACCCTGTTATTACAAAGGGATCTGGATAAGTTGGAGGCCTGGGCAGAGAAATGGCAGATGAGGTTTAACACAGATAAATGCAAGTTTATGCACATGGGGAGGAAAAAGCCATTACATGTTAAATGGAAAAATGCTGGGTAAAAGTGACATGAAGAAGGGCCAAGGCAAATAGGATCATGGATTGTATTAAAAGGGGCATAGATGCACATGATGAGAACATTATTCTCCCATTATACAAGTCACTGGTTAGACCACACATGGAATATTGTGTACAGTTTTGGGCACCAGTGCACAGGAAAGACATTGTAGAGCTTGAACAGGTACAGAGGCGGGCAAGAAAAATAATAAAATGACTGGGTGGACTGTAATACCAAGAAAGATTAGCAAGATTAGAGTTATTTAGTTTAGAGAAAAGAGGGCTTTGGGGGGACATAATAAATATGTTTAAATATATTAAAGGTCAATATAGAGATCTCTATCAAGATTTATTTATACCCAGGTCTCTATCCAGAACAAGGGGGCATCTACTATGTCTTAAGGAAAGAATGTTTCCACATAAACATAGAAAGATCTAAGGGAGGGAGATTGAATCCAAAATTGGGTGACTTCTGGAAGGTTTCACCTGTCTTGGTTCTTTGGGGGCACGCCCTGCCATGCGCCCAAACAGCAGTTTGCAACCGCATGTAGGGTATTGCCGAACTTGGAAGAAATTGCTTAACAAAATTTGGGGTGCTTTTTTTTTTTCCAGGATTCCTTGTAAAAATTAAACATTTTCAGCTAAAATTGCAGATTGTTGGAAAAAAATAAAAAGTTTCTTAATTTTCACAGCCTAATGCTAAAAAATAATTTGTGAAACACCTGTGGGGTCGATATACTTACTGCAACCGTGGATATATTCCTTAAGGCGTGTTTATTAGGGTTCATTAGGGTGTCCACAAACCTGAAATGGCGCCTAAATAAAATCGTATTGAAAATGAGACTCCAAAGTCCGGTAGGTGCTCCTCCTACTCAGCTTGTGGCTGAGCCAAATAGCGCAAATTTTAAGTTACATTTCCCTGGTCACATCTACCGTGTTACAGTGAATAATAAAAATTGAAAATCTGCAAAAAAAAAAGTGACATTTTGAAATTTCACCTCCACATTGCTTTAATTTCTGTGAAACACCTGATCGGTTAATAAACTTCTTAAATGCTGTTTTGAATAGTTTAAGGGGTATAGTTTCTTAAATAGAGTCATTTATCGTGGTTTCTAACATACAGGCCAATCAGAGTCATGTCAGAACTGGACTAGTGTCTAAAAAAAAAAAAAAAAGGCAAAAATTACTACTAAATTTCTAAGCCCCCTAATATCGCAAAAAAATAAAAAGACATTTAAAAAATGATGCCAACCTACAGTAGACATATGGTAGATGCTAGTGATAAACGATTTTGAGTGGAATAACTATCTATCTTACATGCAGAATTTTTTGAAGTTTGAAAATAGTAAATTTTTTTACTTTTTCACGATATTTTAATATTTTTCACAAATAAACAAGGATTTTCTGGCCCAAAATACTCTCTCTGAATCACATTGATAGGTAAAAGTGTCAAAAAGTTATTCTCACCTAAAGTGACACATGTCAGATTTCTCATTTTATTTACCAACCTTTTATGTGGCACAGTATCAAATGTTTAGAAAAATCTAGGTATATAACATCCAATGCCTTACCCTGATCCAGTCTAGAACTAATCTTCTCATAGAAGCTGGTGAGATTATAGTGACAGGACCGATCCTTCATAAACCCATGCTGGAACGGCGTTATACATTTATTTTCATTTAGATACTCCAGGATAATATCTCTTAGAAATCCTTCAAACATTTTACCTACAAAAGAAGTGAAACTTACCATCCTATAGTTTCCAGGATCACTTTTTAACCCCTTTTTGAATACTGGCACCACATTTACTATGCATGAATCCTTTGGGACATACCCCGCTATTACACAGTCCATAAATATTAAGAACAGGGGCCCTTCCATAACATTACTTAACTCCCATAGCATGTGGGAGTGTATGCAATCAGGACCTGGTGATTTGTCTATTTTAATCTTCTGAAGACGGAGCTGCACTTCTTCCTGGGTTAGACAAGAAACATTTAAAGTGGAGTTTACCTCATCCCTCTGCTCATCAACAGGAAGGTCATCCTCCTCGGTAAATTCAGTGGAGAAAAAAATTTATAGGTTTGCTTTCTCCTCATCGCCCTCCACAATACCTCCCTCACTACTTTTCACAGGTCCAACATTTTCATTTTTAATCTTTTTACTATTTACATAGTTAAAGAATATTATGTAGTTAGTTTTGCTCTCTTTGGCAATATGTCTTTCTGTCTCCAGCTTTGTCTTTATCGTTATTTTACATATTTTATTTTTTCCTAATAGTTTTTAGTGCCTCCTCACTACCCTCCTGCTTAAGTAGCTGAAACACTTTCTTTTTGTTATTTATTTATCTTTACATCTCTGTTGATCCATATTGGGTTTTTCCTGTTTCTAATTATTTTATTAACAGAAGGAATGTACCTCTCACAGTGGGCGCTTAAGATGTTTTAAAAGATCTCCCATTTATTATCTGTTCTGTTATTTTTAAACACCTTGTCCCTTTGAGAGGCAGTTTAGGGCCTCCCAAAGCAGATTAAAATTAGTCTTTCTTAAATTCAGTGTTTTTGTGGCTCCTCAACAAAATACTCTATTTAAGGATAAATGGAAATGTATTGTATTGGGGTCACTATTTCCTCGGTGCCTCCTATCTGAACCTTTGTTATTCTATCCGGTCTATTAGTCAATATTAAGTCTAGAAGGGCCTTTCCTCTAGCCGGCTCCTGCAGCAGTTGGGAAAGGTAATTCTCTTTAGTTATTGACAAAAACTTGTTTCCTTTATGAGAGCCACAGGTTTCACTTTCCCAATTTATGTCTGGGTAGTTAAAGTCACCCATAGTAACAACCTTATTTTGATTAGCCACCACATCTATTTGCCTGAGGAGTACATCTTCCATGGGTTCTTTTATACTTGGTGGCCTATAGTAGACCCCTAGTAGAATTGTCTTATTGTTATTACATATATATTATATATATATATATATAATATATATATTATATATATAAAATTAATATATATATATATATATATATATATATATATACCCATAATGACTCCACATGCTCATCTCCTGTATTTATATATCTTCCCACAGTGTTGGCTTTAGACATAATTTTACATAGAGACACAATGAGAGTCCTGCTTATCTTTCCCATATAAAGCGATTGAGTGCTTTTTAAACGCACTGATACAGTGAAATCTATCAATCACTGTCGGTATACAAGATTAGCAGGTCTCTCCCTATCTTTCCTAAGAATAATGTCAGGATTTCCTTTGTGATCTATAGAAAATAAAACCAGGAAGCCACAATAGACTAGAACCTTTAAAAATAATCACCTATTGAAAAATTAGCGCACCACGTACTTATGCACCTCACACATAGTATACAAAATTATCTCCGATACTGATATCAGTGAAATAATAAATACCGTATATACTCGAGTATAAGCCGACCCGAGTATAAGCCGAGGCACCTACTTTTGCCACAAAAACCGGGAAAGCTTATTGACTCGAGTATAAGCCTAGGGTGGAAAATGCAGCGGCTACTGGTGAATTTTAAAAATAAAAATAGATACCAATAAAATTACATAGGCAGTTTAATGTCCCCCATAGGCAGGTATAGGCCGTTTAATGTAACCCATAGGCAGATATAGGCTGGTATAGGCAGTTTCATGTCCCCCATAGGCAGATATAGGCAGTTTAATGTCCCCCATAGGCAGTTTAATGTCCCCCATAGGCAGATATAGGCTGGTATAGGCAGTTTAATGTCCCCCATAGGCAGGTTATAGGCATGTATAGGCAGTTTAATGTATCCCATAGGCTGGTATAGGCAGCTATATGTCCCCCTAGGCAGGCTATAGGCAGGCAATTGCCCCCATAGGCAGGTATAGGTCCTCATAGGCAGGGTATAGGCAGGTATAGGTCGTTATAGGCTGGTATAGGCAGGTATAGGTCCCCCTAGGCAGGCTATAGGCAGGTATAGGTCGCCTAGGCAGGCTATAGGCAGGTATGGGCAGGCATAGGTCCCCCTAGACAGGCTATAGGCAGATATAGGTCACCTAGGCAGGCTATAGGCAGGTATATGCAGGGTATAGGCTGGCATAGGTCCCCCTAGACAGGCAATAGGCAGGTATAGGTCCCCTAGGCAGGTATAGGCAGTACTAGGCAGGTATAGGCAGGTATAGGCAGGCTATAGAAAGTACTAGGCAGGGATAGGCAGGCTATAGGAAGTACTAGGCAGGTATAGGCAGTTATAGGCAGAGTATAGGCAGGTATAGATAGTACTAGGCAGGTATAGGGCAGGTATAGGCAGTACTAGGCAGGTATAGGCAGGTATAGATAATACTAGGCAGGTATAGGCAGTACTAGGCAGGTATAGATAGTACTAGGCAGGTATAGGGCAGGTATAGGCAGTACTAGGCAGGTATAGGCAGGTATAGATAGTACTAGGCAGGTATAGGCAGGATATAGCTAGTACTAGGCAGGTATAGGCATCGTTTAAAAACAAAAAACAACCACTTACCTCGCTCCCCGCTGCTCCGTCTCCCGGGCGCGCTCCTCGGTCTTCTCGGCACAGGCGGGTGACGTCATCAGGCTGCGCACGCAGCGTGATGACACACGCTGCCTGTGCCGGAAACTCCGGACGGCCGCGGGTTTGCGCTTGTTCTCTGCCCCGCAGTGGGTATCTCTTCTCCTGCATGCGCTCCGGAGGAGTCGCGTGCAGGGGAAGAGATAGCTGACAGCGCCTGGGCCACCACAGCGCCCGAACGCTGTCAGCTGACTCGGGATTCAGTTATATGCACTCCCTGAGGAGCCGCATATAACTGAAGCGTCCCTGTCGGCACATGGGCCATCGCAGCGCCCGAGCGCCGACAGTGACTCGAGTATAAGCCGAGGGGGGATTTTTCAGCACATTTTTTGTGCTGAAAAACTCGGCTTATACTCGAGTATATACGGTACATTAAGCACTTCACATGGTTTCATTAACAATATAACCAAACCAAGTAAATAATAAAATCCCTAACCCAAGATGGTATCCGTATGTCAGACGGATGTCCAAGGGGGAATTGCACAGCTCCGACAAATGTTTCTCTTGCACTTACTCTGGTTATAATGGAGGGAAAAAAGCTAATCACAGATAAATAGGGTTATATGAATTGTAACAGGATTTGTATGTCAGCAGCACTCTAAATCTTGACTGGGTGCCGAGAAGAGACCGAGTCCTGTTATCACTGGGGGAAAAACTAAGCGCCAATTTGGCAACTAATACCATACATTTCCTAACCACCACCCACACTATTTTTAATTGAAAAAATTGTAAAATTTTACTTTTATTAACACTTATAAAAGAACCATAGTGTCCTAAAATAGCCATACTAAGATGTACTAACCTTTACGGAACTCTGACATTTGTCACTGAAAATGAATAGTTGTACCTGCAGGGCACCTAAACCATAGGTGCACCTGGTCTAGAACTAGAAAATTAATGAAGGTATCCTTCATCCAACTTTGACAGCCTTCAGTAAGAATAGTGCATTGTTATACCTGCAGTATACCTGAATCATAGGTGTGCTTGATCTAAGGATACCCTAACGGTTTAGGTGTACTGTAGGTGTAAGTACTGCCGGTTATCAGTGCAATGAAGGTTATATTCATTTACTTTCCAGCTCTAGACCAGGTGCACCCATGATTTAGGTGTACTGTAGAAAAAAAATTATATTTTTGTTATAATATTTAAACTCCCGAATATTACTGAGGAGACAAGAGAGTCAGCTACATAAACAACTGAAGCCGATAGCATGGGCAGGTAGAGTAATAGGTGATAATCAATGGTTTGCTCGGATTTTGTCTGGACTCACGGTTCTGCTTCAATTGCACTGGAGAGAAAATTCCTCAACCTGTTGCAGGACAATTTTATGTTCCAGTTTGTGGAAGATCCTACTTGAAGTTATACTTTGTTGGACCTAGTAATTTCTAAGAGAAGCAGAACTTGATGGAAAAGTCACTTTTTTTAAAACCTTGGTAACAACAACCACTATATAATTACTTTAGCTCCTTAATGACCGCCCACCGTCTTTTGGTGGCGGCATTGCAAGTCGTTCGTCTGCAGCAACGTCTTTTGACATCGGAGTTTGCGGCTCCTGGCGCCGCAGCAGCGCTGAGAACGGGACTGTACTACACAGCCTTGATCCCAGCGCCACTCCCGCAAGCACGGGGGTGCGGGAGAAACCTCCGCTTCCCGGTGCTTTAACTCCTTGATTGCCGCAGTCAGTGACCGCAGCGCAATCCCTGCTCTGTTGGGTGATCGGAACGCCCGTGACCTAGAGTAGCCCCAGGACAGTCTGTGTAACAAGCCAGTGATCAGGGCAGCCTGTGTGTTGTCCTAATCACTGCCTGTATCAGACTGACACAGATTATAATGTATTAGCATATATGGATATGCTAATACATTACCAAGTGTAAAAAAAAAAAAAAAAAAAAAAGTAAAACAGTTCTTCCCTTCATGGGATTTAAAAGAAAAAGTAAAAAACATAAAAAGTGTAAAAAAAATAAATAAATAATAAAATAAAAATAAATATTTAATAAAAAATGTTTGTGCATACATTATTACACACACACAAAAACAAACCCTACACATATTAGCTATCCACACGACCATAATAACCTGTAGAATTAATCTAACAAGTTATTAAGTGTGCAATGGGAATGGTGTAAAAACATTTTTAAAAAAGCAAAAAATTTTAAAACATTTTAAAAAAAAATTCTGTAATTATTTATAAGTGAATTTAAACTATTCCCCTATAAAGTACAACTTGTCTCGAATAAAACGAGGCCTCATACAACTGCATCATTGAAAAAATAAATAAGTTACAACTGCTGAAACGCAAGTAGGCAAAAACTAAAAAAATGTTCTGGTCATTAACTACTTTTCAGGCGTTGGGCTTTAGGGGTTAAACCTAAACTTGAATAAAGAAACACAGGCTGGGAAGGCTAAACCATTTAATTGTAAAAAGGCCAATTTCCTCTTATTGAAGGATGTAGACTGAGAGTAGCCACTATCAAATTCTGATGTATAAGCTTAATAGGAGGGCTTTACTTATATTTTGAGGAATTATTTTGTCAGTCAGCTGCCTCTAAGGCAAGCAGGATATTGGCGTGCATTAAGAGACATGGACTCGCGGGACAGGGATGTAATACTGCTGCTATATAAAGCATTGGTGCTTGGTTTGTAAAAAGAATGTACTGAAGTTATAAAGTGCAAAAACGAGCAACCAAAATAATAAGGGTGAATGAAGCTTCTTGGTAATAAGAAAGGATTAAAATAATTACTTAGTCTTGAGAAAAGACGGCTACAGGGTGATATTTAGTTAAAGTAAATAAATTTCCCCTACATAAAGTATGGTGAAGAGTGATTAAGGGGGCACTCTCTCCATCTGGATAAAAAAAAAAAAAAAAGATTCCACATCCAGAGAAGAAAAGCCTTTTTATACCGTGAGAACTGTCAGTCTGTGGAATAGCCTGCCTCAGGGACCTGGTCTCATCAAGAAGAGTTAAGGGTTTCAATAAAGGCTTAGAGAACTACTTTCTGCAAAATAATAATACACTTCTCTAGTCATGTAAAATGTTTATTAGAATGTAAATCTAGTCTGAGGGCGATTTTTGGATAAAAAATGAGAAATACCTTTCGGGCAGATTAGTTGATGCCTTGTGAGTTCCAGAGTCTTCATCAGCGGACTGCATCCCTCCCTCCATACATCCACATCTTTCCACGCCCTTGGTTGAACTTGATGGATGTATGTCTTTTTTCAACCATACTAATTATGCAACTATTCTGCCCACGTACAGTGTTTGACAATTTGCTCTGTACACACACGGATACAAGTAATGCTGTCAATCACTGTACTGTAGATGGACAGGATAACAGGACTCTCACGGTCGTTCCTAGGAAGTATGTCAGGTTTTACTCTGTAACATATAGGTTTATAAGAGTTAGAGTAGTATTTGTAAGTAAAAAACAGGTCAGCTGCTCGTTCTAACATACCCTGCTCTCCGACAGGGCAGCACAAAACACCACACAGGTTCACTTTAAATTAATCTATATAGATGATGAAATAAATGATGATCTATCTTTATAGAAGTCAGAGCTTCTTTTTTTTGTGACAGAACTCTAAATACCCTGCATCTGTCACTATAGCCAGTTAGGTAATATTTCTTTGCCTGCAGCCACCACAGAGGTAGGTAAAGTGCATTTATAAAGTTACCTCTATACTGCACTTACGCTATGTAAAGCGGTCTGTAAGATGCATCCCACTGAGACAGCTGCAGGCAGACAATATTTTATTATATAATAAACGTGTAGCTAGGAAATTACCTGCTACGATCTTCAAAAGTGATATTGTTTTGTTTTACTCAGTTTCTATCATAAAAGCCTCTGCTAAAGTGATTACATTATGCTCCAAAACTGTGTTATTTAGAGCAATCTAGTGGAATTTGTTAGTCCTTGAAATGCTTTTAGGAGACGAGATGATCTGCTATATATGAATGAGTTTGTGTTGATCCGCTTAACAGATTAAAAGACCGTACTTATGCATTTTAAAACCTAAACAATATTAAAACACAGGAAAAAATCTGACACTAGTCTGCAAACCATCATCAGATTATACAGCTACTATATAAATCAAGATATATTTATCTTATTTTTTTTATTGTGTATTGCAAACATTCACAATATTCAGGACCTAAAACAGTAGGGAATTTTCCTCGCAATGCATTACATACATTTTTTTTTTCTTTAAGTTCAAATGAATTTTATTGGAACAATTAAATTTTTTCCAATGCCATGATTAAAAAATCCTGAAAGTTTTACAGTTTTTAAATGGCCTCATGATAGGCTAACAAATCCTGTTTTCTAGAATCCTGCTATTGTTTGTGGTGCATTGTGTATGTGACTTAAAGAAGCTCCTATTCTCAAAGTAGAAACTGATTTCCAGCAGCTGTTTCTGGATGTTATATAGAAGGACTTTCTGTATCTGTACTACTTATCTGCTGAATGTTTTTAAATCTTCATTTTGCATCATCTTGGGTTGACTTTCTGGAGGCTTCAGAACCAATTACCAGTTTTCCATATAGTTATGGCTGCAGCATACAATAGTCCTCACAGGATTAATTTGTATTGTATGATGGGGGAACAACCGTATTTTGTTATGTATTGTAATTGGCAAAGCATATTCCTTTGTTTTCTTCTGTATAACACAATATAAAAACACGGCTGTAAAATGATTTCTGAATCCTAAGTGCATTAAATTTCCTAATATTTAAAAGCACTTTTACATCTGTGAAAATTGTGTTTTATGCTGTTTGATCACATTATTGTAAAAACTGTTGCATTCAACACCTCGTAAGGCAACAGGGCAGTAAAAGAAAATGTTTCATACATCGAGCTCTAATGGGATGTTTAAAGAAGCTCTCAGCTTGCTGCAAGCCCACCATGCATGTGAATGAGGAGGGCAAATTTGTTTGTCAAACATTATATAAATAATGACTAAGCCACCTTTGAGCCAACCTTTTTAACGATTTGTTATGTTAGTACATTCTGTATATATAGTCTTGCACGTTGGCAATTGTATTAGCATAACAATGATGGCACTTATGTTACTTTCTATACTGACTTTTCCTTTCCAGGATCTTCATAACTTGGATCTACTAATTGGAATAGCTTCTGGCGGTGTAGCAGTGTATAGAAAACAGATTTGTACAAGCTTCTATCCATGGTAAAAGCATATATATCAAATGTAATTTACTGTTTTATTTTTAATAGGACATGTTTTACTTTCCTTTGACATTTTCTTCGGAATTATTAATTTGTAAAGCACAATTTATGATTACAGAATGATCTAGATAAAAACCCGGTAGATTATTTTTATTTTAGGATAAAAATAGGTTTATATCTGGCAAGTTTACATTCTCTTACTGACAATTTTCAACCGTATCTAACGGAAGTTATTTCCAAATATGTACTGGTCCTTTAGTAAAGTAATATTTTCTGACACTGCTTCTGACCTTCCTCCCAAGCAACCACAGATTGTGCCCTCTTGATCTTGTATTGAGTTGCTTATTAAAAATATTTAGATCAGTTCTAGTATGCATGTGTGTGATGTGTTTTAATGGTATTCCTTGTAAAATATTTAAAAAAAAATAAATCTTTAATGAATATTTATTAACAATATTGAGATTTTTGGGAATGTGATGTGATTTTAAGAGCGTTTAGGCCGAGTCTTTCTAGATTCCTAATTCATGTATCTGCCTAGTTCTAGAGTGATCTGCTTTGTAGTGTGAGGGCATGTCCCCATGGCAAAGGTTTTCAGCCGGATTTAAACGGTTTTCCGTTTTGAAAGCTGTCTGTAAACCGGCTGTCAACCTTTTACATGGGCCTTAATGGAAAATTCATGCAACAGTCCACTGGCGGTCCGAAAAACATAGAACATGTTCATTTTTCCGCTCGGTTTTCAGGCTGAACATAAACATGTCGGTGCGGAGGGGGAGGACTTCAATCCGCAAACCGTGGAGAACAGCCGTCCCCTTTTGTGCCAAAAACAGACCAAATACCGGTTGGCATTTCCCTACCAGTATTTGGTCTGTGCCATGTAAATGGCCTCTAACAAGCCAGGAATCTTGTAAACTGGGTGACAGATCATTTAGGTACTAAATGGTAGCCATATGATAGATATTTATTACTATGTTTACTCATAAACTAGTATAACCAAGAATGACTGAATATACTTGTATCCTATTAAATATTATTTTTTTTAGGGTGAACATTCTGAAAATCTCGTTTAAAAGAAAAAAGTTTTTCATACAGCAACGTTCAAAGCATGTAAGTAATTAGATTTCCTCTCAAATACACAATTCAGGAGTACAAAATACAATTAAAGGTGCTACCCACTACTGTCATGTTGCACCCTTTTCCCCTAAATCCAGTTCCGATAAATGCATATATGACCTTCTCTACCAGAGAACACTGAACACCACATCCTTATTTGCTAGATCAGTCTAAGCATTGGCGGCCACACCCCAGGCAGTCTGATTTGATAAATAATAAAAGTTGTTTACTGGTGGAGGTGGGATTTTGTGCCTTCGCCTTTAGACTTTTTACATCCTACTACATGGGATTTCTGTGTTGATGTAGTATCATCAGACTAATGTTTCCTAACATTTTCTTAGGTTTTCCATTTACGTTTTAAATGTTTTGTCTCGCACTTTTTTTAATCTGTCTAATTCTAGAGTTCAAGCTCAAAAAACTTAAAAGTGGAGGGTGACAAAAGTTAAACAGTATTTTTTGGCACACTTGCTTATGTATTTAGACGTGAACACGGTCAGGTCCCCCATAGGGAGCTCCTCATCAGTTCCCAAACCATACATTTCCTTAATGAAACAGAACCTGTATGTATTTTAAACAGTACCTTTTTTAATTAACATATGCAATCCAAGTATGGCAAATAATTGTTAAAAGTACTTGCGGTAAATGATAGCGGCGGTCCGAAATACTTCAAAGATTAATAGTCCACATATTATCGCTTTTAAACGAAATCCACATGGATAGCTGGAGATAGCTGCAAAGCAGACAGCAGCCCACACACTTGTGCGCAACGGACCACTGCTAACGTTTACCATAAGTACTTTTAACAATTAATTGCCATATTTGAATTGCATATGTTACTAAAAAAAAAAGCTACTGTTGAAAATACATTCAGGTTCCCGTTTCATTAATCAAGAGGATGGCAAAAGTAAGCCAGATTCTTGTGTTGCAGAGATGCGCTAGTAATTATAGAAAAAATAAAGTCTCCTTGTCAGGCAACAACAATTATTAAAAATTATTATTTGCAAAGTTAACGTGATAAAAATCTAGTCTTTTTAAATGCACATTACGAAACAATAGATAAATATACTAAAAAATCATCATAAAACAGTAAACACATTTGTTTTTTTATCAGATCTATACAATAAACACATTATTATGAATATAGAACAAAATTGGTGAAATCACTCTAGTTTCTGTAAATAAATAGTAGATGTTGTTTTGGATTGAAAAAAAACAAAAATACGACTATTTTTGTATGAGAAACATCACCATTTACAATACCTGTTTCTGGGGAAAAAAAAAAGACAACATATTTAAACACTAAATAAAACTAATGTTTTGTCTACCAACAAATATAAGATACAAAATATATGTATAGTTTGTTTGATAAGTGCGTGTATGTATATATTACAATTCACTATTTCTATAAAATATTCCTTGCAGAATGAATCTAGAGATCAGATAATAGCCTTCAATATGCTTAACTATCGTGCATGTAAAAACCTTTGGAAATCTTGCGTGGAACATCATACATTTTTTCAGACAAAAAGATCTCTACCTCATGAAAAGAAGCTGGTATCTAATTACTGGACCCTGGGTACAATCAACCATGCCAAGTAAGTTATCCTATCTACATCACCAGCTGCACTATTTTTTTCTGTGGTCCATCCAGTCACAATAGGATCCATCGGGTGCCATTGTTTTCCGTTATGAAATGGGTCCATTTCCACTTCCACAAAATCTCTGACGCAGGTGTGATCCAGGGCTCTCTGCAAGTAAAGTGCAGGGCACTGTATGTTAATAAGGAAAGGTCTTGGGTTATGAAATTAAGTAAAGTTTTATCTGCAGCCCAGGTGAAATTATAAGAAATAATGACACAATGTTAAATCTCTCTCCAAGAAAAAGTTAGTCTAAGACTTTACACATATGGTCAACATTTTTGGTAACCTTCCATAAAAGAAAGAAAAACCCAAAATGGTCACTGAAATAACTTGAACATGTCAATAATAATGTCAACTAATAATTATTTAAAATTTACTGAAAATCACCTAATAAAAATCAGACATTGCACTTAAATTGTGATTCAACTGAGAAATTAAAAACAAATAAAACTGGCTTGGACAAAAATGATGATACCCCTAGAAAAGATTCAATAATAATTTGACTGTCAATAATAATTTATTGAATATTCTATAATTGGCATCACGTGTCTTCAAGCTTGTAATCCGTTATTCTGCCAATTTAAAGGGTGAAAAATAGTCCTTGTGCTTTTTGGTATCATGGTTTGTACCACAATGAACATACAGTGGGTACGAAAAGTATTCAAACCCCTTTACATTTTTCACTCTTTGTTTCATTGCAGCATTTGGTAAGATCAAAAAAGTTAATTTTTTTGCTCATTAGTGTACACTCTGCACCCTATCTTGAAAGGAAAAAAACAGAAATGTAGATATTTTTCAAATGTATTAAACAAGAAAAACTGACATATCACATGGTCATAAGTATCCTTTGCTGTGCCACTCATATTTAACTCACATGCTGTCCATTTCCTTCTGATCCTCCTTGAGATGGTTCTACTCCTTCATTGGAGTCCAGCTGTGTTTAAACTGATTGGACTTGATTAGGAAAGGCACACACCTATCTATATAAGACTCCACAGCTCACACTGCATGTCAGAGCACATGAGAATCATGAGGTCTAAGGAACTGCCAAAGAAGCTAAGAGACAGAATTGTGGCAAGGCACAGATCTAGCCAAGGTTACAAAATAATTTCTGCAGCACTAAAGGCTCCTAAGAGCACAGTGGCCTCCATAATCCTTAAATGTAAGAAGTTTGGGATGACCAAAACTCTTCCTCGACCTGGCCGTCCAGCTAAACTAAGCAATTGTGGGAGAAGAGCCTTGGTGAGAGAGGTAAAAAAGAACCCCAAGATCACTGTGGCTGAGCTCCAGAAATGCAGTAGAGAGATGGGAGAAAGTTCCACAAAGTCAATTATCACTGCAGCCCTCCACCAGTCGGGGCTTTATGGCAGAGTGTGCCGACAGAAGCCTTTCCTCAGTGCAAGACATATGAAAGGCCGCATACAGTTTGCAAAAAAACACATGAAGGACTCCCAGACTATGAGTAATACGATTCTCTGGTCTGATGAGACGTATATTGAACATTTTGGTGTTAATTCTAAGCGATATGTGTGGAGAAAACCAGACACTGCTCATCACCTGCCCAATAGAATCCCAACAGTGAAAGATGGTGGTGGCAGCTATGGGGGTATTTTTCAGCTGCAGGGACAGGACGATTGGTTGCAAATGAAGGAAAGATGAATGCGGCCAAGTACAGAGATATCCTGGATGAAAACCTCTTAGCGAGTGCTCTGGACCTCCGGCTGGGCCGAAGGGTCATCTTCCAACAAGACAATCACCCTAAGCGCACAGCTAAAATAACAACGCAGTGGCTTCAGAATAACTCTGTGACCATTCTTGACTGCCCCAGCTAGATCCCTGACCCAAACTAAATTGAGCATGTCTGGAAAGACTTGAAAATGGCTGTTCACCAACATTCACCATCCAACCTGAGGGAACTGGAGAGGATCTGCAAGGAAGAATGGCAGAGGATCCCCAAATCTAGGTGTGAAAAACTTGTTGCATCATTCCCAAAAAGACTTGTGGCTGTACTAGCTCAAAAGGGTGCTTCTACTCAATACTGAGCAACGGGTCGGAATACATTTGCAAAATTGTCTACATTTCAGTTTTTTTTTTGTCTTTCAAGATGGGGTGTAGAGTGTACATTAATCAGCAAATAAAATAACTTTTTGGATCTTACCAAATGGCTGAGATGAAACAAAGAAAAAGAGTGAAAAAATTAAAGGAGTCTGAATACCTTCCATACCCACTGTATATGAAAAGGAAGCGAAGAAGAGAATTGTCTTGAGATTGGAAAGAAAACAATAGACAAACATGTTAAAGGTAAAAGCTATAAGACAATCTTGAAAGAGCCTGATGTTCCTGTTAATACAGTTGCATATATTATTCATAAGTGTAAGGTCTATGGAGCTGTAGCCAATCTCTCTGGGCATGGCTGCAAGAGGAAAATTGATAAATGGAACTTAATAAGAATGGTAACCAAAGAGCCCAGAAAAACTTCCAGAGAGATTAGAGATGAACTCCAAGGTCAAGGTACATCATTGTCAGATCGCACCACCACCCATCTCTGTCTTTGCCAAAGTGGACTTGATGGAAGATGAATGAGGAGGAAACCGCTGCTGAAAGCAAATTTTCTTGTCAATATCATTAAGGGACAGGGCCTTTGCAGGTCTGCTGAGTTTATTTTTTTGTTTGCTTGCAGGTGGTGATCGAGCACCTGGCTCTCACCTATTGGAGGGTGATAGAACCTCTGGCTCTCACCTATCAGGGGGACGTCCGTTTTCTCTGTGACTAGATCCCCCCTCCCCCCCGAGGTCTTCAGGAAAGGTCAGTTCTTGTTTTGTTAACTGCATAGTTTTCTGGACAACCATCGCAGTACTGCTGCGTTTGCGCCGCGTTATTGCACATCTGAGCATGGCACTGTATACGGGGGTAGGTTTTCCGCCTTATAAGCATTTCCTGCACTCCGGCACCGTTCCGGCGGGCCGAGACATGGGTTGTACTATGGCCACAGTCACACGGGCCTTCCAGATGGTTTCTGGCCCCTCCCAGGGTGGGCAAGGGCTTTCGGCAGCCTGCGCTTGTGTTTGGGGGCGGAGCTTCTTTGCCATTTTCTAGCGTTTTAAGACATGCTGCATGTCTCCTGGTTTCCGTGGAGGACACAGCATCTTGGGGTGGTAAGTTGGTCTTCTGTGAGCCATTAATCCTTGCCACACACCCTCTGCACCCATGTCTCTGTCCTCCTGCGCCCAAAGGAGTGGCGACTTTTTTCATCTGTGCCTGCTGCCGTAATAAATTCTCTTGCGGCCAGTCCAGTGCCCTTTATGCCCTTTGCATAGCTCCGACCACCACAGGGCCTGAACCTGTCTGTCAAGAGTCGTGGCCCCGGTCTCTCTCACTAGCAGCGGGCGACCTGTTCAGACTTTCCCAGGTTATTTTCGACCATAGAGCATATGTCATCTCTGCTTGCTGCCCAGCACCTCCCATAGCTCTGTACCCGACGCATCCGGTATGGAGGTTTCGCGTAAGCGGGTTAGAATTCTCTCCTCCTCATTGTCACCTGAGCTCTCTCCAGGCAGGAGGTGGACGGAGATCGTAGCTCCATGCTTGGATATAGCTTCTTCAAGTGGAGACTTCTCCGATTCTGACTCTGAGCCAGATAGAGAGGATGGAATGGCAGTTGTTGTCCAAGCCCTTATCCAGGCCATCAGAGACTCCTTTCCTGTATAGGATGACGATGTCTCAACCTCACAGGAGAAGGTTTCGTTTAAACGCAGCACACGGCAGTGCCTGGTTGCCAGGGAGTGGAAGCATCCGGACAGGTGTTTGTTTTCGATTACCCAACTGAAAACCCTTTGTCCTTTTCCAGATGAATCCATGACAAGATGGTCAGGGGTGCCATCGGTGTATGCCCCAGTCTCCTGACTTGAAAGGGCTGCAGGGAAGGCCCTTCGTTCCACGGGTGCCAAGTGATCCTCGGCTAAGCCAGCCTCATCCTGCAGGTCTCGCAGGTCGTCCAAAGGCCTGTCATATCATTGAGGTTCAGGGGTACAGAGTTACACAGTGACTCAGCTGACTCCATTTGAGGTGCCCCAGTCTCCAACAGCCATTCCTTAATGATGCAACCTTGATAAGCTGGAGCATTGTCATCCATGAAAATGAAATCATCCCTGTGTTTTTCCTGCAGAGGCACAATGATTTGGATTAATGATGTTATTCAAGTAGTAGATCTGGCCACTGTACCATTAACGAAGTGTAGAGCAGTTCTATATTGATTAGACACACCAGCCCACACTAACACCACCACCACCACCAAAGGCCCGTTTGGTGACAAGAGAGGCTGATGCATTGTGTCTCCAGTGTCATTGGTGGCCATCATTTCTGCTCAGACTGGATCGACTTTCATCACTGAACTGCACTGAGGACCTCTGGTCCCTATTCCATCGTAGATGCTCCTGGCTCATGCTAGACGATGATGTATGTGCCTGGTGGTGTGGTTAGGTCGTCTAGCATGCAGACCAAGCTGATGTAAATGGTTACAAATGATCTAAGTGCATGGTGGCCATGCACCTCCCGAAACTTGCCTGAGTTGGTGTTTGTTTAAAGGGGAAGCGTCAGGTGGGGAGGTAGAAAAAAATTCCCTTATTTACCTCTCTGTGACCTGTCCCCTCGACCCTGTTGAACCTTTTGATGATACGCTGAGACACTCTTAGCTCAGTGGCCACTTTCATCTGAGAGCATCCTGCTTGAAGCCTCGCAATGGCGAGGTACTGCTGATAAATTTTCTTGGTCTTATGATGTCAAAATGTAAACACATGATGGGGGACTGTTGAAATCCCAATTCAAAAAAACCCCCCCAAAATTTTAAATTGGGGCAACTCAAGGATAAAACCCACATGTTGTAAATTTTCGCATTAAACTCCTTTTTTAGGAGATTGGCAAGTTGCACAAAAAGTACTGAAAAGTTGAACAGCTGGACATGTGCATTCTTAAGAGATGGTCTCATTTAGTGCATTTAAAAAAAAATTCAAGAAATTTTATGTTGAAATTTATTATTCATCCTGAAATTTCAACCAAAAGTCAAATAACTTTTTGTCAGTAGTGCATTAGATAGCTGTTGGCCAAACAGTCGTTTAGCTGACAGCTATCTCTTCCAATCCTCTTATACTCCTATACTTTTGGCTGGAATGAATGTGAAAGTGTTATGTATTCAGTTCTACTTTGTACTATATGTGATAAATGTCTCTGTTTTATGCATAATAAACATTATTTGTGCATATTTATAAAAAAAAAGTAACTTTTTTTTTTCTCTCTAAGATCTGCCAGCAGTCAGCTGTGCAGGAAAGTGATGGGTGGCATGGTATTAAACACAGACCTGAGGAGATCTGTGTCAGTGGAGCATCTTGAAACCAAAAGTCTTCCTTCTCGTTCTCCTCCAATTACACCAAATTGGTAAGTAATAGCAATAGAATGTTAATTTTTTTCCCCTTCATAAAGCAGAATCCTGTTTCGCACAATCAGTGATCCGTGGGACAAGTCACAGAAGTTTGTGTTATCTGCTCACATTCCATTAATTGTGAAATAGTACAGCATTTCAAACTATACCCCACACTATACATTTTGAAGATCAATGACTTTAGGATTTTCCCGAAGAATACAAAAACGGATGTCAGCATAAAAAAACTTCTTTAATATGGAATCAGGAGTACAAAAAGTGCAACCTTTCGGCTCAAAAAACTGTGATAGAGCCTTTTTCATGCTTGAAACTCCTGATTCCATATTAAAGAAGTTTTTTTTATGCTGACATCTGATTTTGTATTCTTCTGGATCTTGATGGTGAGAATTGGGCTTTCTTACTTATGGATGGTCTGCTGCATGTCTACTTCTTGGGATAATATGGTCTAGGACTTCAGTGCTGGTGAAAACCTTTTTTCTATTATTCTTTAGGATTTTCCCATCAATCATTAGGCATATTTGTATAAACGGTCTAGAGGAAAAACGATCTCTTGTGGCAGATAGCTTTCATTTTATCATAGCAGATGAAATCACTGCCAATAAATAATAACCCAATCTAAAATATAACTTTTACTAAATTCAAGTTAAAAAATAATAATTTAATCCCATAAATAATTTATTGGAGTTCCAAATTGAGTATCATGTAAGCATGTAGAGGAGTTGAAAACTCAATATACTGTACCAGGGGTAAATGATAGATACATCGGGGTTCCTGATAATCTTCTATACTCTCCCCTATACTTCCCTCTATTGTACCCTGTCCCAAGGAGGAGATATCGCCCCGAAAAGGGCAGCCGCGCCTATAGATGGCTCACCCTATACTGTCATTATACTTAATCACCAATAACAGCCTCCTCTATATTGAAACTTTATATATGCCATATACTCAGAATAAAAATAGGACAAAAATGTAGTTCTTACTGCCCTATTTCCTGTTCCCGATGCGTTTCTCCCTCATAAAGTCTGCGAGGGTTTATTAGGTGATCCTGGGAGTGGGTCCATGGATGCAGGACGTCTATTTGGAGCAGCAGTTTTAATGGAGTCTAAGCGTTTGCATAATCTCATTTGATTTTACTTGCTGAGGTCTTGTTTGTGCACTCAAATCTACTGTCAAGTGTTTAAAGTCGAGGACGTTACCTCGAATTAACTGCAGCATAAATAGCAGTGATTAAATATATAGATAATAACGCCATACATCAGAGAAGCCACATAGTAGTATTAATTAACAGAAAGCCACCAAGTTATTGTTCTCTACTGGAAAGGTACAGTGTTCTTGCAACTGAATAGGCAATTCGTTTTGGTACAGGTGTGACAGTCATTTGATTCCGTGGTTACCATTGCTTCCTTTCGAAGCCGGAATTCTGAGTTCAAATCTGACTATGGATTTCTTCTCTTTGCTACAGTTTTCTCCCACACCCCCAAAAGTTTACTGGTAGATTAACTTGAAATTTACATTGTGAACAATGTGAATGACCTCTGTACAGTGCTGTGGCATATGTCAGCTCTTATATAAATGAATACAATAATTACATGTACTGCATGTTGATACAGTGGGGGGAAAAAAGTATCTAGTCAGCCACCAATTGTGCAAGTTCTCCCACTTAAAAAGATGAGAGGCATGTAATTGCCATCATTAGTAGACCTCAACTATGAGAGACAAAATGAGAAAACAAATCCAGAAAATCACATTGTCTGATTTGGAAAGAATTTATTTGCAAATTATGGTGGAAAATAAGTATTTGGTCAATAACAAAAGTTCATCTCAATACTTTGCTATATATCCTTTGTTGGAAATGAAAGAGGTCAAATGTTTTCTGTAAGTCTTCACAAGGTTGGCACACACTGTTGCTGGTATGTTGGCCCATTCCTCCATGCAGATCTTCTCTAGAGCAGTGATGTTTTGGGCGTGTTGCTGGCAACACGGATTTTCAACTCCCTTCCAAGGTTTTCTATGGGGTTGAGATCTGGAGACTGGCTAGGCCATTCCAGGACCTTGAAATGCTTCTTACGAAGCCACTCCTTTGTTGTCCTGGCGGTGTGCTCGGAATCATTGTCATGCTGAAAGACTCAGCCAAGTTTCATCTTCAATGCCTTTGCTGATGGAAGGAGTTTTGCACTCAAAATCTCACGATACATGGCCCCATTCCTTCTTTCATGTACACGGATCAGTTGTTCTGGTCCCTTTGCAGAGAAACAGCCCCAAAGCATGATGTTGCCGCCCCCATGCTTCACAGTAGGTATGGTGTTCTTTGGATGCAACTCAGCATTCTCTCTCCTCCAAACATGACAAGTTGTGTTTTTTTACAAAACAGTCCAACTTTGGTTTCATCTGACCATATGACATTCTCCCAATAGTCTTCGGGATCATTCAAATACTCTCCGGCAAACTTCAGATGTGCCCGGACATGTACTGGCTTAAGCAGGGGGACACGTCCCTGGCGGTGTAGTGTATTACTGATGGTAGCCTTTCTTACATTGGTCCCAGCTCTCTGCAGGTAAATTCACTAGGTCTCCCCATGTGGTTCTGGAATTTTTGCTCCACATTCTTGCGATCATTTTGACCCCATGGGGTGAGATCTTGCGTGGAGCCCCAGATCAAGGGAGATTATCAGTGGTCTTGTATGTCTTTTCCCAATTTTAATTAATTTCTCCCACAGTTGATTTCTTCACACCAAACTGCTTGCCTATTGCAGATTAAGTCTTCCCAGCCTGGTTCGGGCAAATTTTTTTCTAGTGCCTTCGACAGCTTTTTTTGGTCTCACCTAGTGGATTTTGAGTATACTGTTTGAATTTTGGACAGGTGTCTTTATACTGGTAACAAGTCAAACATGTCCCCTTACTGCGGGTAAGGGGTGGGGGGACAAAGGAGCCTTTAAAAAAAAGAAGTTTTTGTCTCGAGAGACAAAATTTCTTGCTTTTTGTGGGGACCAAAATTTATTTTTACCAAATTTGAAAATACATTCTTTCCAAATCAACAATGTGTTTTTCCCCTGGTTTTTGTTTTCTCATTTTGTCTCTCATATGAGGTCTCCCTATATGTCAATTACAGACCTCCTTTTCCCTTTTTAATGGGAAAATTGCACAATTTGGTGGTGAAAAAAATATTTTTCCCCCCCCCCCCACTGTAACCCAAATAAAAAAACAAAATTGTAATATCACTTAGAAATAATGGTGTAAGCTACTCTGCTTTGTTGACAAACACTGTACTACTGATATAACATGTGAAGAGTATAAATTGACTTACCCATATCATAATGCATTTATTAGTCCCATGTGCTAGTTATTTCATCCTCAACCTCCCGTAATCTTCTCCATCTGCCGATGGGTATAACAACAACACTTGTAAATGATCCAGCAAGGTTTTGAGGGTAAAATCTCTCTTTAATGTATAGAAGTATTAGGAGTAAAACATGTTCTCAGACATCCGCTACACCTTTCAGATCACATGGGTCCTTCTCCACAGGCATGAGTTCTGTGAAACTCAGCCTTATTAAAAACAAGTTAGGACCAATCGTGATACAAAATTGAAGTCGTTGAATAAATAAATGGTATAGAAACAGCACAGTTGGGTACACCTATTTAACTCCAAAAAGCCATTATGAAATATCTCCAGCTGTATAGTTCAAGAAAAAAGTCATGTTGAAGGCCAGAATGAAAATTTTACAATTTAAATGATGAAGAAGTTCCAGAAAAAACAAGCCAAAAAAAAATAATAAAAATTAAACGGGGAAAATTTTTTTCTATTTTAAAATCCCCAAAAGGGCTCTGGAATTTAAATTTAATGTTCAAACTGCTTCTCGGCGTTTCACTAAATAGGGCCAGTCTCCTCAATTTCAGGTGTTTTAACCTTTTTACACCAAAGAAGGTGAAATATTTTAAATCCCCTTCATGCTCCTGCAAAAAATGTATTACGGCTCCAGATTTGTCTTATTTGTCCATGGGTTTTCGCATCCTCGTTTTAATTTTTCAGATAGTACAGCCTATATAAAATTTTGAGCAAAACATGCAGTATATAGTATAAACTGCATGGTGTGTATTGCAGTTTAAAAATATTCTAATATTATTATTCTTATTTTTTCCCATGTTTTGAAAGCTGATCATTTCAGCCTCATAACAGCAGACATTGCATCTCAATCCCCCACACCGGGAAAAAAAAAAAAAACTCCGTGGGATAACCATGTTTTGTTATTGTTGGACACACATGACTCCCTCTTCCACAATTTTAACTAGGGTAGGTAGAATAGGTAAGCATTTTGAAAAAAAAAATAGTTTATCGTTTTGAAATTAGGACTGTAGGTTGTAGAAAAAACTGTTCATTTTGTTTTTTTTTTTTATTTTTAGTAGCCTTAGGGAGTGCTTCATCTTTTAACAATGACAATTGTGTTTTGTTGTAGATTTTTTTCTGATCTCGATTAAGGGTAATCCATTTCCCTTAGTCTCGTTTCTATTACATTATTTCTTGTTCAAAATCTGAGTCTCTCCTACAGGCCCCTCTGGTTAGGGAATTTTCCCCATTGTATGGGAGTGATGATTGTTAGGGTGGGATTTTTTGCTCATAAAAGGGTGTTCCCTGAATCTGGCTTTCTATAGAGTTAAGTAATGACATTCTGGTTAATGGGATCCCCTATCAGTTGAATATCCAGAAAGAGAATTGTGTAAAAATTGAATAGTAAACCAAAAGTATTCAATGAAAAAATCCACAATTTCTGAGGACGCTACATCGTGCCCCATACCACAAGGTCATTGATGGTACATACCCAAATGCAGTTCCTAAAATTTGTTCTGCTATAAATACCCCTACACCCCCCTTGCATGCCATGAACTTTTTTCCTGGGATGGGGAATGTGCCCCCGCAGTCCCCCTTTTAAAATTTGGAAAATTTTGTTTTATCGAATACAAAGTAGTTGTGTTGTAATAGGAGAAAAATAGACATAAGAATAAATTGTTGCACACCAGAAGTATAATCACTATAGTTCATTAGATGGTATTCCATAGCTTCAATGGCTGACTATGGGGTATTGCTGAATGTAATCCCAACATACCCCACAAGTTAACCACATGCATTTTTTTGGACCAGGGAAAATTTAAAATGTTTTTGGCCAATTTACTTCCCTTTTTTCCTGGGTAGTTGTAAAAGGGGTTGTAGATGGGAATCTACCCAATGCGACAAAATTCCCCATGATCCTATGGGGGAGATTATATCCAAACTGGGGGGAAAATTTTTTTTATTGTTTTGCAACCCCATAAAACAGGGGGAAAGGGGGTTTTTTGTTGATATGTAGTCTGTCTGTTTTTCAGTAATAGCCCGCTGTTAACTTTCTAATTTATATTGTATTATTTCATTAGGTGATGTCTTTTTAGCATTAACAGTGAGGCTAAAATTTGTGGTTAGAGCTGCTAAGATAGAGTGATCAGGAAAGCAAAAATGGTAATAAACTTCCGCCTCTCCACTCATTCAACCGAATGTCCTTTCAGAGCAATTTGTGGACCATCTATATGTTTTGAGTCATTAGGCGGTCCACAAGTGATTAATTAATGGGATAGAAGGTTTTTCATTACATTGAGGGATAAAGAAATGGGTTTTACAGTCTGGAAAAAAAGTGTTTTTGTATTTACCGTAAAATCTTTTCCTCGTCTGATGCCTTGGGGGGCACAACACTTTGGGTATAGGCTCTTGCCCAGGGAGGCTAACACTAGGCATAAACCAAAAGTGTTAAAAAGAGGTAATGACCAGAAAATCTGATAATGGCTGATATTATAACTCTAGTGACAACGAATACATTTAACTATGATTGTACCCCATCTCCCAAGCAACTCTCTCAACCAGATAGAAAATAGGTCATTTTTTCTGGCGTTCTCAGCTAGTTCGTTAGTGAAAGATGTCATTTTTTCAGAGCTCTATTAATGCTTCCCTCTAGGGCTGTATTTATTGGGTATACATGTGCAACATACTATATCACTTATTTTGAAAACCTCACCCCTCCACCCTGTTTTCAGGTAAAAGCATATTCAATGCCATTCTGTTTAGGAAAGTGATGAATGCAGTGAGTCTGAGCTGTTCAACAATTTCTCTGACCTCATCCCTAGTGTAGTTCTAAAACCTCTGTTCATTATGGCACATATAGTTTATCCAAGCCACCTTTTTTTTTTTTTTTATAGTGACTTGCGGGAAAATACTCAAAACCTGCTACCATTTCATTACGGGCTTTAAATTCATCTGGGACTCCTTACGGCACTCCCATGGCATGTAGGTGAACATGGAGATCAATGGATGCATTAGGTGCTGGTCTCTTTTCCTGGAATACACATCCTCCATAACAATTTTTCCATTGTCGGAGAGAGAAAGTATGTCGAAATGCATAAGTAGTTTTACAGGGGTACATGCTATAACTTCAGATTAGGAAAACCAAGGATTAAGCAGTTTAAACACTTCAGGCAAAGAAAGGTCACCAGCAAATTTCTAAGTTCTAGAAATTAAAAACTAACAGAAGAGGAAAGAAATCACTTACCCCATATTTTCTATGACAAAAGGAAAAGCAGACAGCGACTTTTTGGTTTCCTGCCCCCCCCTTAGGGGGATTTGAAGTGGTGACCACATTGATAACCCCCCTTAGAGGTGAGAAGAAAACTAAATAAAACTAAAATAAAAGATGCAGCAGAGCAGTGTCCGCCTCCTACAGACAATAAGCTAATACTGAATAGCCTGGCGTCGGTAGGAGGGCTATAGCCCACATAGACAGAGCCAGCACTTTTGATTTGGGCCTAGTGTCAGCCTCTTTGGGTGAGGGCCTATTTCTAGGGTGCTGTGTCCCCCAATAATATTGACAAGAAATATATATACATTCTTATTTCTATTTACACTTTTGAAATTTGAGTAAAAAAAAAACAAAATAATTTGTTAATCCCAAGAACTAGAGAGTTTACCATTTTAGCAACACAGCATTTTTTTTCTCGTGTTTTTTTTTCCCTCCCTGATTTTCAAGAGCAAGTAACTTTTATGGTTCTGTCCAAATGTACTTATAAGGGCATATTTTTTGCAGGATGAATTGTACTTTCTAATGTTACCATTGACCTATCCACATATTGTACTGGGAATGTGAAAAAAATGAAGCTGTGCCATTTTTGTGTGGGTTTCATTTTTTTGAAGCTCACTGTTCAATATAAATGACAATGTGATCTGTATTCTGCAGGTCAGCGCAATGCCAGTGATGCCAAATTTGTAGAGTTTTGATAATTTTTTAGTATTTCTAAAAAAAAAATAAAAACTTTTCTATTTTTTGCTCTCATTTATGGAGTTAGGGTGCTTTTTTGCAGGCTGAAGTATAGTTTTTATTGCTACCATTTTGGGTTACTTGTGACTTTTATTGCAATTTTTGGGGGCCTGCAAAGGAAAAAAAAAAAAGTTACTTTGATGTTGGGATTTTTTTTTTCATCTTCAGTGTTAAACATGTGGGATAAATGATGTTTAACAGATTGCACTTTTACGAACAGAACAATACCAATTGTGTGCATTTGTATGTGTATTTTTTTTTTGCTCTTTTATCTGTCATATGGTAAAGGCAGAGTGTTTTGAACTTTTGTTTTAATATGTATTCACTCTAAGGCACTTAACCACTGGGTGGCATAATTGCTTGTTCACTGTTGTGCACAAAGTGAAAAATTTCCAAAATTTTGACAAGTTTCATAGAGCGTTTAACCCTTAACATTACAAAACCTTCAGTTTAACTCAAATTAGTTGATGCAAAAATGAATACACCTCACATCACAAACTACTACATCTAGTATTTTGTATGACTTCTGTGATGTTTAGGGCAACCTCAAGTCTTTTAGGCATGAAATGGACAACTTGGCAACATATTGTAACATCTATCTTTTTCCATTCTTCAAGAATGCCCTCTTTTAGAGCCTGGATGCTGGATGGAGAGTGATGCCTCTTCTGAATTACCCATAGGTGTTCAATTGGATTCAGATCAGGACAAATAACATGGCATGCACGCTTTCATAACTTCACAAATCCTATAAAGAGCATTAGAATAGTACTGACATACATAGGACAAGAGATTGTCCCCCTATTGTCATTTTACAAATCAAAAAAAATAAAAAAGTTACATATAATTGTTATCTTCGATTTCGTAGAAGTCTAGCCAATTAAAATATAACATCATTTATCCCGTACGCTGAAAACCGTAGAAGAAAAAAATTCCAAAATCGTGATTTTTTTTTTTGAGGGTAGGGGGGGGCTTCATGTCCCCCAAAAAATGGGATTAAAAGTGATAAAAAAGTCGCATTTATAACAAAATGGTACCAATAAAAACTACACTTCAGCCCAGAAGTTTTGTTATCTATTAGCATTCAGGCTCTAAAATAGGTCATTGTTGAAGAGTTTAAAAAGATGTATGTTGGGGATCATACAAAATTCTAGGTGTAGTAGTTTTTGATGTGGGGTCTATTAATTTTTGTATTAACTAATTTGAGTAAAACTGAAGATTTTGTAATGCAAGTTTATATTATTAATCTTTCATGTTCCAGGTTAACAAATGTTCTGTGAAACTCAGTTTGTCAACATTTTGGCAAATGTTCTTGTGTTTAGTATGATATTTATTAAAACCTTGCTTTTTAAACTGGATGAGCAGAAAGGTGTACAAATATGGCTCTCACATTAAATCCTGCCAGTATGGCAGGGTGTGATAAAGGTAGCATCATGACAGCCACAGAGGGCTTTTTTAGGCCCTTAGCTGCTATGATAACTGCTCGACACCCTGCATTCTCATTGCAGGAAGACAGATCAGGCTAAAGAATGTTCTTAATTTTTTTTAGAAGCCGTGGTCATGGTTGTCACATCATCTAAAAGGTTAAAAAGCTGAGATTGGAGCGATCTTTAACTCCATCATGAAGATTGTGACTGTAATAATCAGATGTTACCTTCCAAGTATAGATTGAGCTCAGTAAGTGAGCCCACTCGATACTCCATTTCTAGCATTTTGAAGTACAGATATGTCAAAAGTTGGTAATGGGTTAACCTATGGAATAGTAAACTATAGCTATTAACTAGCAAGATTAACATCTAGCGCTTTTAAAGGGTTTCATAATATCTGCAGTTATGTCATCCTATATTCATAACAAGTGGATATTCAAGGACATAGAACTATTTGACCTACCCTTATTATAGACTGTAAATATTACATAGGAACAGTCTATCTCTCTAATAGTCTTCCAAACAGTTGTTTGGTGGAGACGGGACTACGTAGTGTTTGGTAGAAGAAAAAACTACATTAAAGGGAATTGGACTATGACACAACTGTAACACTCAGCACAGGAGCTACAAAAAGTACAAAGCTTTATCAGGTAAGCAATGAAAGGGACATGTTGCTCGCTGTTGCCCCTTCAAATATCTGATCAGCTGGTGTACCTGGAGTCCAAAATTAACATATCCTTATGACCGCCTTTAAACTCCAGACACTTACATACCAACTTTTATATGATCAAAGAGGGACACTTCTGGTTCAGTAGGATAAATCAATATTTTTTTCAAGTATACCTAGGCTTCAATAGTTTATCAATTACAGATAAACACAACATCATCTGAACATTGACATGTTTGTGGTCCAAATAGCAAAACATTATTCAACAATATATACATTTTAGCTTAGTATGCGGTTAGGAAACAAAGAAATACTTTTTTGGAGGTAAGTAGGGAAAAAATGGGGTCAAAAATTGGGGCTGTCCCTCCAAAATAGGGGCACTTGGAAGGTATACAGATGCCCTCCTTGAAATATCCGACTGTATTGCTGGGAGAAATAGGAGATATTTTTTTTCTCTCTTGAGACCAAATTGGCTAACGTTAGACAGAGAGTTCTGTTTTAAGGTCTTTTGGATCGAATATCTAGGCCTGAGGAAAGTTTTAACTTGATGAATGAGGATCCTAGTTTGAATTTTGCGATGAAGGTCCGCAGAGGAGCGCCAGGTGGAGGTGGCTTTGGCATGATACAGTGAGCTCGCTCCACTACGAACATTACGGAAAAGCTTTCTCTGCCCATCGTATCAATTTAAAGAGCCTCAGTAAAAGCATCCAGTCGGGAACCATCCGCCCCCTCAGGAAGCCCAATTAATCTCAAGTTACATCTTCTGAGACGGTTTTACTGATCATCGACTCGTTTGCGGAGTCTAAGTAACATCAGAGACTTGGTTGCCCCATCCTCTAGGTCACAAACACTCTGCTCCACCTGTGCATCCTGACGAAACAGAGAGATGTCCACTTTAATTTCGTCAATCGGTGTGGATAGCGTGGTTTAAGTGTGGATTGTCAAGACCTTTTGAGTATCCAGGCTAGAAGTCTCCTGCAAGGTGGCTGGTTGATCATGGGGAGGAGTATTTGGGGAAGAGGCATGACTGCTAGCATCAGACAGCCCCGTTCTGCGAAAGCCAGCCAGCTTCTCAACTGCTTCTAAATGTTTCTTAGGAGGCAGACATATTCATGGAGTGGAAGGTCTAGATCAAGTGGAGGAAGGTTATAAAGCAGTCTCTCCTTTAAACATCACTGCTCGATCCACAGCTTACCTAATATTGTAACATCCAGAAGATCGGGTCATTCTTCAACAAATGAATACAGTGAAGATGGGAGATTTATATGTATCATATAGTAAAAAGTCTCGCTGGTAACCACACGAGATACTGGGAACAACAGTCCATAACAACTGGGGGTGTCTGCCAAGGTGGTAACGCAGTAATATATGGTGTATTTCAATATAGGCAATATAGCTATTGCAGCAACAATTCTTCACTGTCTCACCCCTTCCAGCCACAAGAGGGAGATAGAGTCCATAGAGAAGAAGCTCTTGTAGCTCCAGGCAAGCTACAATACAATACAATAGAATTCTGCTCCTATTCAGTTGCTGGAGCGCACAGGAGAAGTGATTGCTGGGCACAAGAGTTCTAGTATGATCCCAGATTTGATGTCATCCCAGGGAATCCCTGGCACAAGGTGGTAAGTTCCAGAGGAGCACCCCTTTTGAAACCGAAAAGCCCACGATTGCAGAGCAAGATGCCAACTGCATATGTACCCAGGCTCTCAGGAGAAGATGGCGGTTCCACATGGCCTCAATCCCTTAGGGTTAGATGGTGGGTAACCCTCTCAGACCTATCTGTGCACCCACAGCACTGTGCGTCACTCAGGGGTTCATATATTGGCTGCTCTGTGTCAGTCACCGGGTATCCCTATATCGCAGGCACACAATACCTGTTAGCCACCAGCCCAGGAGCCGTCAAATGTCTCAGCGATACCCCGATGTTGCAGTCCGACCGGCGTGTTCTGTAGATGACAGCGCAGGGGAAGGTCTCAGGGAGCTGTTTATGTAGCGCGCCGCACTACATACACAGCCGCCGACAGCAGGCCTCGGTTGCAGATCCCAGCCGCAAGCAGGTTCAATCAGGGGGTTCTCCTGGGGAGCACACACGCACAGGACTTGCAGTAAATCGACCAGTCTGGTCTCCACTCTCACCCTGACTGCCCAGCAGGTAGAAAAATCGGGCTCAGGCAGGATATAAGCATGTTTGTAGAGTGAAGCTGCGGGAGCTCCAGCACCATGTGTTGCAAGGTTAAGTGCGCATCAGCTCTGTTGTGGGTCCTGCCAGACGTACCAGAGGACTTATTCATGAGTGGCTATCAAATGGAAGGACTATACACATTATGTACCTTCAGGTTTTTAAATTTTGCTGTATTATAAAGTTTTGATGGTATAAATCTTGAAAATCATATAAAGTTTTTTGAAAATATCTTTTGCCTCGACGATGCATTTTGTTGAAGTTGGTTTGAAAAAGGGTATATGAATAGGACCCCTGAACCAAGGCATGTATATAAAAGGCAGTTGGAACTATATGTTGAAAGAGTTAAAACTCTCTTCCTGGCAGTCAGGCCCTGCCCTCAAGACACCCCTAATGAATACTTGGTTGCACACGGTTTGGCATTGATGACAGCCTCCAAACATTTCTTGTAGCCATCTATAAGCTTCTTGCACTCCTCATCTGGTATTTTCTCCCACTCTGCCTTTGCAGTTTGTTGAAGCTCTTGAATATTTGCAGGGTTCTTTTCCCAATGGCAGATTTCAGCTCACCCCAAAGTTGTTATTGAGGTCAGAACTCATTGCTGGCCATTTTAAAATTGTCAGTTTTTTTCTTTTTCAATCATTCCTCGGTACTTTTGGATGTGTGCTTTCGGTCTTTATCTTGCTGGAGCACCAATGATCTTCGACTTAAACCAAGATTCTTACACTGGGTTGGACATGTTGCTCTAAAATCTCTTGAGAATTCTCAGATTTCATGATTCCTGTGATACGGTCAAGGCCTCCATTACTAGACACAGCAAAGCAACCCCACAGCATTATGGACCCTCCACTAACCTTAACTGTTGGTAGGGTGTTCTTTTCCGTATAAGCTTCATTGAGCCGGCTGTAAGAAAAAAAACTGTTGCTTTGTATTGTCAAAAATCTTGATTTTTGGTTCATTTGTCCATAGAACATTTGCTCAGAAGGATTGTGGTTTGTCAAGGTACTCTTTGGCAAAGATCCTTTTTAAGTATTTTCTTCAGCAACAATTTCTTCCTTGGCCTTCGCTCATAAATCTCTGCTTGGTTTAGTGTGTGGGTACTTGTTGAAGTACTTGTAGTACTTGTTGAAGCCATGACTCCAGACTGTTCCAGGTTGGCTTTCAGGTCTTAAATGTTTGACATGGTGTTTTTTCCACCATTCGCACCAATCTTCGAAGACATTTCTGGTCAATATTCCTCTTTCCCCCCATGTCCAGGGAGATTCTTGACGGTTCCATGCTTGGCAAACTTCTTAATAACATTGCGCACTGTTGAAACTGGGATACCAAGGTCTTTAGAGATGGCCTTATATCCTTTGGAAGTCTTGGGTTTGCTAATAATAGCAGTTCTGATGTCCTCAGACGGCTTCTTTGTCTTCACCATTGTGCCAAAGTAACAGGGTTTAACATGGGACTTTTTTATATACTGAATTCATAATTAATTTTCTAATTTATTTCACATGGGCACCGACAATTTATCACAGGTGATTCTCATTTGTGATTTACTACAGGCAAGTCAAAATGTGTTTCCATACTAATTAAATGTGTCACATCAAGCTTTAGGTTCTTCTATTTTTTTCCTCTCAATGTTTTTTGTTTTAATTTGTTTTTCATCTGCTCTTTTGTATTTAACACGAGTGCTTTATACAACAAAGCTGTTTCACTTGATTCAGTTTTCTAGGCGATATTCCACATTCATGGTTGCCGACAACAATGAACAGGACTGTGTGTGTGTGTGTGTGTATATATATATATATATATATATATATATATATATATATATATATATATATATATATAATATATAATATATTTATATTTATTATAATATATTATATACAGTATTTATGGCGGGATATGGATGTGTCCCAAAATGCAGAATTTCTGGAGGCTAGTCCAACAGTGCATTCAAAAAATCTGAAATATCCAGATACATTTTTGCTCACAGTCCTTTGATTTCCACTACATGAGGCCACATGAAAAGGGGATTAAGGTGAACTTTAAGACTGGCAAGAAACATCCCAGAGTGCCAAGAATTGGGGTTATACATATTGTTTTATTGCTTGCCATACGATGTCTTCTGAACCATTGATTATTGTCGTGACCGTAAATGAGATAATTGAACAACTTAAACTGTATGTCACCAGGGATAGAATATTCCCTGAAAAGCCACGTGGAAAGTGGAACCAAAACATTCTTTAGGAAATGGAGAGGTTTTTTTTTACTTGATAAATTCTCACAAGTTGAGATCACTGGTTTAATGAAGTCATTCCAGCATTCATTATGGTATACTAGAAAGATAAATGTATCTCTGAGAACGAAAAGAAGGGGTGAATGCTGGAATAACTAGTAGCACCACTTGTTAGACCTGAACTCATCCAAGATGTGCAAAGCCAGTGATTTTAAACAGTTTTAAAAAGTAGAGATGCTTAGAAGGATTAAGTTGTATTATTTCGCCTGACAGGGCCAGTGGGAGATTTTTTATCATCTAGAAACTTTACATAACCCAGGGAGAGTTTTTCTGAGAGACGCATTCAGTTCTTTAATTTTGTGCTCTAGTGGTTCACAACAGGTTCCAGGTTGACAGCATGTAGGTTACTGAGAGTTGTGAATAGAGCCTGGAAAACTATCGACACACAATCCTCTAGTTCTTTGCTACAATCTGACCAGCATTGAAGAACATGACTCATGGGAGAAAAATGTTGGTAGGGGTGATTTGATTGTATTGAATGGTTTCGTCAGATAATTGTTTATGACATGCGAAGATTTGAATGTTTACTATCTCTATCTCATTACTATCTATGCTGATCACCTGTATACTGTATTCTGTATTATTTGTGTTTAAAAAACACAATAAAAAGATGTTGAAAAAAAAAAAGAAAATATGTAGTCTAGTACATAAAATGTGAGAAATTTAGCTTGTCTTCTGTGGGTTCAAGAAAGACCTACAGCTTATTCTATGCACTAGAGGTCGCTAACATAGTATTCTCCAATGAAGCTCTTATCACCATTCACAGGTCCAGTGTTTATATCCTATCAAAGCTAAATTGGTAGGTATATGAGGTTTCTATGAACAGTTCAATAACTGTGGAGAAACCGCAAAAGTACCCTTAGCCAGCATAGATCTGTAATAACGTTGGAAACTACTTCCATTTGGCCGGAGTTACTTGTACATTTAGCTTGTACATGATTGTTCTATTTATTTTTCTCTATCCCATTGGCACTCCCTGACAACCAACACTGTAAAACAACCCTCCCATCAATTTTCATATGCACAGCTAAACAACCAATGGTAAAAGTTATAGAATCACTACATGTAAAAAATATTTTTTTAAATTAATAGCAAATGAATTGCAGATATGACACAAAGCAAGGTTTGTTTCACAGCTAAACATTGTGGCTTTGATATATTACTCAAACATGTAAAAGTAAATTATATGGCATAAGTTATTTCTCATCAAGTAGAGTAAAAATTGTTGCGGAAATAACTTCTGGGATCACCTTGTGCCTGCATTTGCTTTAGAAGTGCAAATTACAAGTCTCAAATATCTAAATTAGTTTGCAGGTAAAATGAGTCACAGATCCTATCAAGCTGATGGCTAATTGAGAGAAAACATAGCCTGCAGAATTGGTTAAAACAATGGAAAGCATTCAAATGGGTCAGATCTGCTATGGATTTTCCAGAGCTTTCCCATAGAATAAAATGTGTACGTAAAGACCCTCGCCAATTCATGCAGGTTTTATACAAAATATAATGATGATCATTTGATGATTTTTTTTTTTACTCTTTCATATTATTCTCATACTATTTTCTTCTTACACTAAACACTGTTTATTTGGTTAGACAATAGCATGTCTGCAGTAACAAGTTAACCTCTGCTTCATTTAGCTGGTGCATTTATATAAACGAATGCCACTGTAAATGGCCATTTACAGTTGTTCCACTTTAAAAATAAATAAAAGTTAAAATTAACTTTTTTCTTCTTATCTGGACACCAGGTATGGAATAGCGTAACCTACTGCAAATGTCCATACCTTTTATTTTGCAGTATAATAAAAGGCCAAATTGATACCTTTTTGATGTCTGTCTGTAAGGCCATGTTCGCACGGCTTATTTGGCCGCGGATTGGAGCCGTATTGCGCGCCGGATTTGCGCTTCAGTACGGCTCCAATCCGTCCCAGTCATTACGGTAATCCACAGTTCTCATAGAGAACTGTGGATTCCGTCGCTCCTCCCTGCTCGGCAAATCCGCCGCGGGGGGAGAAAGTGACATGCACATTATTTACGCTGCGTATGCATTGTCTGTGGGGCCGGCGGGCAGCTCCCCCGCCGCTCCCCAGCCCCGCCCCTTATTCAAGCCGTATTGCGGGCAGGATCCGTCCCGCAATTACGGCTTGAATAAGCCGTGTGAACACGGCCTAATACTAAAGGCACACTTTAGACACATTTAACTTTAATATCAGAAACTTTTTTTTAGCATATACACTGTGAACATCACGCTTACGATGTATGTTTAGAGAAAACAATCTGCATTATAATGCCATTACACTTTGTTACCATATTATTCACTGGAACCACTGGATTCATAGGGAAAATTAAGGAATGAGGTGGATAAGGCCTTGTTCACATCTGTATCGGAAACTCCTTTGCAGAGGTGCAAATTGACCCGATTTACAGCGGACACCAGTGGTGCCTGATGGACCCCATTGATTTTTTTTCCGTCGAGACATCCATCGTTTTCAATAGCGCTATTTTTTCTATCATTCTCAACAGACCTGTGACATGTGTGGTTCTGAAGTGAGCCTCCAATGCAGATGTGAATTAGGCCTAAATGTGCTGACATGCTGTTAAGTACAAGTCTCTTTTATGAGACAACAGTAGCATTTTTTGCAAGTTTTTCACCCGTCATCCACCCGTCAGCTTTTTCGCTCTTGATGCACAGCATTAAATAAATTTGAGACATTTCACCAGTCTTGTCATGGGGGCCACGGGCACCGCTGCGCCCCGTGGCCTCCCCCCTGCCCGCAGGGGTCCCGGCGCGGGTGCCGGGGGTGCCCTCGACCATCCCCCGGGCACCGGCACTTACCATCCACGCTCCGGTGAACGCTGCCCCTGTCTGTTCCGGCCGCCGCGCGCGTGCCCGTGTCCTCAGGTGCGCGCGACGGCTGGTCTGGATTTAAAGGGCCAGCGCCCCAGTAATTGGTTATTGCTGGGCGCTGGTCCTATTTAAGGAACACCCCCCAACAATTTTTGCCATTCGTTGGTGTGCGTTTAGCAAGTCTGAGAGTTCGCTAGTCCTGTCTGTTTATCCGTGTACCAGTCCGTTCCGCTACGTTTCCTGACCTTGCCTGTTTGCCGCCTGCCCTGACCTTCTGCCTGTCTCTGACCACGAACCTCTGCCTCCTGCCCTGACCTCTGCCTGTCCCCGACTTCGCCTCTGGATTACGTTTCTGTACCACACACCACTCTATGGTGATTCTATGGTGGGACAGTACTCGGTGCAGTTCCGCACGCTAGCCTCAGAACTCGACTGGAACAATGAGGCTTTGGTGGCGACCTTCTGGCAAGGTCCCTCGGGACGTGTTAAAGATGAGCTTGCGGGTCGGGATCTGCCATCCTCTCTGGACGATTTGATTCGGTTGGCCACCCGGATCGACATTCGCTTTGCTGAGAGACAACAAGAGCTCCGCCTCCAACGCGAGCTTACTCGACCACGCCGGCTACCTCGCTTAGCTCCTGTCTTCCAGCGCCCTCCACTTCCTCCACCAACGCTTCATGCAGACGAACCCATGCAGGTGGAAAGGGCTCACTTGACCCAGGAGGAACGCTCCCAGCGTCGTCTGAAGCAGTTATGTTTCTGTTGTGGTGGCTCCGGCCACTTCATTGGGGACTGTCCAGTGCGTCCGGGAAACTCTCGCACCTAGGGCTCGCAGGAGAGGCATCCATAGGTGTCAGTGCGGCCTCTCCCCGTCTGACCATCGCGGTACTTTGTGGAACTTCGCCGGACAGTACCTTTCAGGCCACCGCCTTCCTGGACTCAGGGTCCGCTGGTAACTTTATCAGCCATGCGCTGGTGTCTCAGTTCCGGCTTCCAGTGACCCCCCTGCAGAAACCCATGTTTGTCTCCTCTGTCAGTGGCGAATGCCTCACCCTGCAGATAGGCGCACTACACCAGGAAACTCTTCAGAGATCCTTCTGGGCCTTTCCTGGTTGCAAGAGCATGCTCCGACCCTAGTCTGGAACACAGGCGAGATTCTTCGTTGGGGCCCGGCATGTCACTCACGATGCATGCTGGCACTCCGCCCTGCTCTGCGGTCTGCTTCTGCAAAGCCTATGAAGTCTCTGCCAGGTCTGCCTGCTCCTTACCAGGACTTTGCCTACGTCTTCTCCGAAAGACAAGCCGAAACGCTGCCCCCGCACCGGCCCTTCGATTGCCCTATTGATTTGCAACCCGGTACTACTCCTCCCCGAGGCAGAGTTTACCCTCTTTCAGTCCCAGAGACAAAGGCGATGTCGGAGTATATTCAAGAGAATCTCCGCAAGGGCTTTATACGCAAGTTGTCCTCGCCTGCGGGAGCCGGATTCTTCTTTGTCAAAAAGAAAGATGGAACCCTCCGGCCCTGTATCAATTACCGTGTCTAAATAAGATAACCAAAAGAATCGATACCCCCTGCCTTGGATCTCAGAGCTATTTGACCGCCTACGTGGCGCAAATTTTTTTTCTAAATTGGATCTTCGCGGTGCTTACAACCTGATTCGTATCCGAGAAGGTGACGAATGGAAAACAGCCTTTAACACCCGTGATGGCCACTTCGAATATCTCGTCATGCCATTTGGCCTCTGCAACGCTCCGGCAGTTGTCCAGAACTTAGTCAACCAGATCTTCCGCGACCTCCTCTATCGCTGAGTCATTGTGTACTTCGATGACATCCTGCTCTGCTCACCTGACCTGAAGATTCACCGCCATCACGTCCGCCTGGTGCTCAAACGTCTCCGAGACCATCATTATATGCCAAACTAAGAAATGCCTGTTTGAGCGCACCTCATTGCCCTTCCTGGGGTACATCGTCTCGGATCAAGGACTCCAGATAGATCATTCTAAGCTGTCTGCAGTTTTACAGTGGCCTCGACCTGTGGACCTTCGGGCTATCCAACGTTTTCTAGGCTTTGCGAATTACTACAGACAGCTCATCTCACACTTCTCCACGTGCGTGTCCCCGCTGGTGGCACTGATGAAGAAAAACGCCAACCCCAAATCCTGGCCTCCAGAAGCTCAAGAAGCCTTTGAGCATCTCAAATCCGCATTTACTTCGGCTCCTGTGCTATCTCGCCCAGACCCACTGCGTCCGTTCGTTCTTGAGGTGGACGCCTCTTCAGTAGGTGCAGGAGCTGTCCTCTTACAAAAGTCTGCCTCCGGAAAACTGCGTACTTGCGGATTCTTCTCAAAGACCTTCACTCCAGCCGAGCGAAATGATTGAATTGGAGATCGTGAACTATTGGCCATAAAATTGGCCCTAGAAGAATGGCGGCACTTGCTGGAGGGGGCTCGCCATCCCTTCGAAATCTTCACGGATCACAAAAACCTCCTCTATCTTCAATCTGCTCAATGTCTAAATCCTCGTCAAGCCAGGTGGTCCCTCTTCTTCGCCCGCTTTGACTTTTTCCTTCACTTTCGGCCAGCTGAGAAGAACGTCAGGGCGGATGCCCTTTCTAGATCCTCGGACACTGTGGGCTCAGAAGTGCCTTTGCAGCACATAATTCCTCCAGAACGGCTCCTCACGGCGGCCCCCCTGGAGCTTAAACATCTGCCTCTGGGAAAGACCTACGTCCGCCCTGCCATGCAGCCTCGTATTCTAAAGTGGGGACACTCTTCGCGAACTGCTGGCCATCCTGGAGTGCGTAAGTCTCTGCGATTAATCTCTCGCTATTCCTGGTGGCCCACCCTTCCTCATGATGTTAGAGATTATGTCCTGGCCTGCACCTCCTGTTCTCGTAACAAGGTCCCTCGCCTCAGACCCGCGGGTCTACTACTACTTCTCCCAGTGCCTGAAAGACCCTGGTCCCATATAGCCATGGACTTCATTACCGACCTCCCGGCCTCATCGGGTAATACGGTCATTTGGGTGGTAACCGATAGGTTCTCTAAAATGGCTCATTTTGTCCCAACACTTTTTTCAGCACGTTTTTCGTCTACATGGGCTCCCGTTACATATCGTCTCCGATAGGGGGGTCCAGTTTGTGTTAAAATTCTGGCGGGCTCTGTGTGCTCAGTTACAGGTTCAGCTGGACTTCTCGTCGGCATATCCCCCTCAAACTAATGGGCAGGTAGAGTGGGTTAACCAAGTGTTGGGGACCTACCTGCGACATTTTGTATCCGCCCGTCAGGATAACTGGCTGGACCTCCTCCCCTGGGCGGAATTTTCATACAATTCCTTGGACTCTGAGTCCGCAGGTGCCTCTCCCTTTTTTGTTGTCTTTGGGCTACATCTCCCCCCCCCCCCCGCCTCTTCCCTCTGCCCACCTCGTGTGACGTTCCTGCCGTGGATGCCCAATTACGGGACATCAATTCCAGGCCGACAGGTACTGGAGACCTGCGCCCATATTTAAGCCGGGTGACAGGGTTTGGTTATCTGCCAAGTACATTAGTTTCAAAGTGCCCAGCTACAAGTTGGGTCATAAGTATTTGGGCCCTTTTGTGGTACTTCAGCAGTTAAACCCGGTGTCCTACAAGCTCCGCTTGTCTCCCACTCTGCGTGTCCCGAACTCCTTCCATGTCTCGCTCCTCAAGCCTGTGGTTCTGAATCGCTTCTCCCGTGGATCTGTCTCGCCTTCTCCTGTGGCCGACTCTGATAACATCTTTGAGGTCAAAGAGGTGCTGGCGAAGAAGACAGTGTGGGGGAAGCGGTTCTTCCTTATCGACTGGAAGGGGTTCGGGCCTGAGGAGCGTTCGTGGGAACCTGAGGCCAACCTGTCTCCTGACCTCCTTGCTAGGTTCCCAAAAAAGAGGGGGAGACCTAAGGGGGCGTACTGTCATAGGGGCCGCGGGCACCGCTGCGCCCCGCGGCCTCCCCCCTGCCCGCAGGGGTCCCGGCGCAGGTGCCTGCGACCATCCCCCTGCTCCCCGGGCCCCGGCACTTACCCTCCACACTCCGGTGAACGCTGCCCCTGTCTGTCCTAAGGCGTGCGCGCGCGACGGCTGGTCTAGATTTAAAGGGCCAACGCCCCATTAATTGGTTATTGCTGGGCGCTGGTCCTATTTAAGGAACACGCCCCCAACACACTATGCCAGTTCGTTGGTGTGCGTTTAGCAAGTCTGAGAGTTCGCTAGTCCTGTCTGATTATCCTTGTACCAGTCCGTTCCGCTATGTTTCCTGACCTTGCATGTTTGCCGCCTGCCCTGACCTTCTGCCTGTCTCTGACCACGAACCTCTGCCGCCTGCCCTGACCTTCTGCCTGTCCCCGACTTCGCCTCTGGATTACGTTTCTGTACCACGCACCACCCCGGCCGCCATCGCTAGCAAGTCACGTCAGGGGTTACGACCTGGTAGCCTCACGCCGCAGCAAGTCCATCCCGCTTTGCGGCGGGCTCTGGTGAAGATTGGGGGCTACTTAGACTCCGTTCCCTGGCGTGGCTTACACCAATGCTAGCGGTGGTCCAGCGAATCCACCATACCCGTTACAAGTCTAAATATGTAGAACTGTTGTGTAAAGTGTTAGGAACAAAGCAAGCATCTACTGATTGTAGTGAATATGTTTCAGATTAGTTCACACAGAATATACCAGAAAATGCAGTTAGGATGTATCTGACGATTGTAGATGTGCCCTAGTAAAATAATATCCGATGCCCAACTATAAAGAAAAAAACAATAGCAGTTGAGTACTGCCCAATGTTAGAACATTCACACATAGTAAGTAGGCTTATTGCAGATTTACACCAAAAAGTACAATAGAATAAAGTGTTTGTTTTTTTTAAAAACCCTGTTTACATGAGCAGAAAAGAAATGTATGGCCTTCAGGGCCAGCTTTGGTTTATCAAATATTTAATCACTAATTCAGCATTATTAAGCCTTTGTAGTTAAATTAAATGCCAGCATTAATTACTTGATGGCATTTTTAATGACCTGCTTTTACTGTAAGCAAATTGACTGACTCTCTTTAAATATGAATGTTTTCTAATTGCTTGTTTTTCTCGTGGTGGTATTCTTTAGGCGAAGCCCTAGATTACGCCATATCATTAGGAAGCCTCAGCATTCGTCTGCTGACAATCTAGTCAATGAAATGACCTATGTAACAGAGACGGAAGATGTGTTCTATACTTATAAAGGCTCCCCAACTTCAAAAGATAGTGATTCAGAGTTTTTCCAGAACCGGAGCCCGCAGAGGTATGTGAAGAATTTATTTTTGCTATTTAAAAAATCATGTTTTGTAGAGACTTATTCATATGAGACTAAGGATATGTTCCCATGGCGTAATGTCGGTCCATACGTCGGCGCGTAATTGCGCTTCAATACGCCCGAAGTACAGGTCGACATTACGATAATTCAAAGCTCCCATTGAGAGCTATGATTACCTGTTGTTTCCCCCATTCTCTGGGGAGAATGAATGTCAGTGAGAACAGCGCTGAAGCTGCGGGTGTACGCCCTGCTATACGCTGCACACTATCATGTGAACCTACCCTAAAAAATATTATAGAATATTTTTTATTGTTGAGTATGAGTAACTCTTGACAGTTCTAGTGCTATCACTGCAGTCAAAAGAATTTGAATTGCTGCATTCCTTAATGAAATACTGGTACTTTTCACATTGATGGATATTTGATATTCTCTTTTACACAAAAATTAAAGTAATTTTCCTCAGTTGTAGGGCATATTTAAGACACTAGAAGGGGCTATGACATTTTACAGTATTTTCACAAAATGGTAATGAAAAAGTGATATGCTGGAGTGAGGGCCTATTTTAGATACAGTGGTAACATAGGGAATATGAATTTAGGTTGCAGCATTGCTGTAGTAACCAAAAATAACTTGCTCCAGTTTTGGCCCAGTCTTTAGACCTGCTTAGCACTAAAAATATTACTGTTTTGATTGACGGCTTACTCAGATAAAACTAGCATTTTATTTTCATCTCATAATGTAAACAAAGCGTTCTTAAACTATATAGTAACAAAATAAGACAATAATTTAGACCTGATTTTGTTTTAATTTCAAACTTAAAGCTTTGTATATATCTAGTACATTTGTAAAGCTGAGAACATTTGTCATATTTAGCCATTTCTTATATTTTAGTCCCTTGCTGATAACTTAATTATCCAAGTTATTAAACATGACCTTACATTACTAAAAGCCAATTAATAAGATTTGAAAACTTTCTTCTAAGATTATAGAAAACTTTTCTCACATCACACTCCTTTCGCTAGAATTTGTTATGCCCACCCTGATAATTTTGGATACGAAATATATCTATATATCATTATAATATTAAGATATAATATATATATATTTATATATATATATACATATTGTGTTCATAAGATGTTGTAAGTTACTTTTTGTACAGCAGCAATTTCTTATGTTTTAGGGCAACATGTATGAACTTTGGCACTGACAGGCCAGTTCTAAATAGCTTTAAGGCAGTGTAGAATGCTCCAGAGTGTATGAGCCTGTTCCTCTGCAGTTCATACATACAGGCGCATTGTAGTTCCTCTACGACAACTCAGGCTCAGGCATCACCTTTACCCTGGTCTGGCTGTTCTAATAGTTATGTGCCTAGGTTTGGCATCAAACATTCATAAGTGTGTCTAATTCTATGAATGTGGTGCGACATATCTCAAATCTTTGGCGCATTACAAAGTCGGGGCCGGCGCCAGTTGTGCCAAAGTTTGGAGTGTGTGTTTATACATCTTTAGAACAGGGCTATAACAACTTTTGGCACAAAGTATACCATAAAACTGGTGCAGCCCCATTTATACCTGTAGCCATTGATGTTTTGGTTTAAGATGGTGATTCCATGAGCACAAACCCACAAGATGGACCTAGAGATACATTGCTTGCAGTGGGTGAAAAGTTATGTAAAACAGTGTAGGCATTATATAAAATACCTGTTATACAAGTCCTGAACAAATTATGTGCATGTAAGATTAAAGATTAGAAATATACAAATGAAAATTAATCATCATCATGGGTGTGGTTTTTGTTACTCACACCCATGGCTTTTATGACCTTAGCCAGGGGGAAGTATCTGACACAGAAGATAATAATGGCTCGGGAGAAATTTGGCAAATATGGGTACTGTCTGCTACAGCGATATGATTTTAGAGATGTAGTAAACCATGTACAGATGCCACCCAATGTATTTTAGAAGACGAGGCAAAATTGTGTCACTTTTGAAACTGAATATCTTCTATTAAACCAGAAACCATGTCTTGGAGACCCAGTCGCATCTTTCATGGGTGATCAAAAGCACTGGCTGTGAGTTATGAACAGAGTTTATAATGGAAAACAATCACCATTAGATAAAGTCTTATGACACTAATGTTAGATCTTATATAGGTATGGTGATGTAACAAAAAAAAATACTTAAAATTACTACACCAACCTCCAAGTCTTTAACATAAAAGACAGTATGCCCCTTATTCAAGGAAAATGAACATATCCAAAATATGTTATGATCGTCTGACTGATCGCTTTTTTGTTATAAATTCAAGAAAAAAACAACATATGGTATGAATAAATTGAAGCATTTTTCCTCTAAAATTAATCAAACAAAACTTCTAGTTGTTTGCATATGATCACCAACTTCCACTACTTATCTGAATATCAGGGTCTTCCCGGAATAACCCAGAACTGGACAATAAACTATCAACTGCTTTTGACTTTGTGGGTGTAGTCAAACAGGACTCCAATGGTCATTACTATTCAGACAACAGACATGCTTAACATCAAAAATTGACAATCGACTTCCTCTGGTGCAGGAGGGGTGTCATTATGCAGTTCTGTCCCATCTTATGTTGTATCTGTTACATAGCTTTATATGGTTATGCCACTTCATATAACAAATTTTGTCCCTTATTGGCACCACATGCAATTCTCCAAAACCTGCAAATAACCATCCAATCACATTCGTGGGCCGTCAGTATATATTTAAAACACTTTCTTTATTATACCAAAATCGTAAAAAACACGTAAACATACTCTTCTAAAAGCCAGTTCAAGAGATATTATGTTTTGTTGCGGAGTCAGAGCTCCTTCAAGCACGAGTCCTATGACGCCCCCGCGGCACTCTGTTTTCAACGCCCTTTGGTTTGGATGTTATAATGCCATCTAATGCTCCTGTGGTATTTCACCTTTCCCCGGGTATTCAGGTGTATAGGAACCCGATCCGATGCCCGCGCTTGGCTTCCCGAGGGGACCCCCGGAGACCGAGCGATAACTGTCGGCTGTGCAAACGTTTCGGGAGGCCCCCCCCTTTCTCAAGCATGCGCAGACCCCGTCCAACCACCATTTTTAGGCTGCATCCCGCAGACCTTCATTACAAACAGATAAGTGCCGATTAGACAACATACAATCCAATACATCGATAAAAACAAATAATACTAAAAATAAAAACAATAAACTTAGAGAAAGGCTTTTAGACTAAAATTCTCGTTAATGCCTTTTGGAGCTAAGGCCTCCAGCCGATGTATCCACATCGCCTCCTTTGCAACAATCTCTTTTGTAACGTTTTTCCTCTTTACATTCCACTTTTTCTAATATACCCCACCGCAACTCAAGATGCCATGTCTTTCATTGCATAGTGGCGTGCTATGATGATTCCCCAAAAACTTTTTTTCTCCTTTCCCAAACCCAAAATTGGGATTTTCCCCTTTGTTTTTAAATCTCCTAATCAGGGATTTATGCTCATTTAATCTAAATTTTTTATCATCCTGCTTGTTTGTCCGACATAGATTTTGCACTGGGAATTTAAGCATATAAATGACAGAAGCGCTTTCACACGTATGTGACCCCTTAATCTTAATGGGGTAACCCTTAGTTGGATGGTCAATCACATCCCCTTTAATTATTGCAGTGCAATTTTGGCATTTGCGGCATGATGTTTGTTGCCAGGTTTTAAAGGTTTAAAAGTGGGCTGAAAATATCCCTGCTTTTTTTTCTTATAAATCACTAAGACTAAGGACTGGCCGATTGTTCTACCCTTACGTAAACCACATTGGGTGTTTTTTAAACATGTAACCATATTTCGGTCCGATGTAATACTCCCAATATTTCTTTAATAGTTTTCTTAACCAGTTCTGCATGGTGATCGTATACAGAGGTATATGTAAAGCCCTCCTCTCTCTTTTTATTTTTGTCTCTGATTTTCAATAATTCCAGCCGATTTAACTCCTGCACCTCTTCCCCCACTTTTTTAATCGCATGTTCCTCATACCTTCGTTCTACAAACTTCTTAATGAGTCTTTCTTTATTTTTGACATATTCTGCATCAGACGAGCAGATCCGTCTGGCCCGTACAAATTGGGATCTAACAATGCCACTAAACACCTGTGGGGCATGCTGGCTCGCTTTATGTAGGAGGTTATTACAATCGGTGTCTTTGGTAAATAATGTTGTGACCAGTGTATTACCTTCTCTCTTGACCATGACATCCAAATATGAAATGGTTGTCTGGTCTTTAGTAATAGTAAATTTGATGAGTGGGTGGACATCGTTGATATGTAATACAAACTCATTCAACTCCTCAGCCGTCCCTGTCCACAAAAGAAATACGTCATCGACGTACCTTAGCCAACATAGTGCGTTCCGAAATAAATGCGATGAGAAAACAAATTGTTTTTCGAAAAAACGCATGAAAACATTCGCGTAGCTGGGCGCCACAGGGGACCCCATAGATGTCCCCTGTAGCTGGAGATAAAACTCCTCCCCAAAACGAAAATAATTATGGGTGAGTATAACATCCAATAGTCGCATCAGGAACGCAATATGTTGGTTAGTCAATTTTGGATCAGCACATAATACTTCTCTCACAGCCAAGCTGCCTTCTGTATATGGTATATTCATAAACAAGGATTTTATATCCAGGGTACATATCCACTTGACCTCTGTGCAATCAATTTTTTCAATAATTCTCAAAAATTGACCTGTATCCTGCAATATATTGGGATCATTTTTTACTGTATTCTGAAGATATGAATCCACATAAGCTGCCAATGGTTCCAGAAGTGAGTCTATCCCCGAGACAATCGGGCGTCCCGGGGGATTTTGGAGGGACTCATGGATCTTTGGGACTAGGTAGAATATCGGAACCATAGGATTATCTTTTGTAAGCATTATTTTTTCTTGGGTATTAATAATTCCATTAAGTACAGCCTCCTCCAGTAGATCCTGAATAATCCTACTCAGCTCATCTGTTGGGTCTGCACTTAATTTCTTATATATCTTCTGCTCATTTAACTGTGTATGGGCTTCATGTAGATATTTAGGAGTGTCCATTACTACGCACCCCCTCCCTTATCCGCCTTCTTTAATGTAATTGTGGGGTCTTGTTCAATTTGTATAAGTGCTTCCCTTTCTTTTCTCGAGAAATTGTTAGCGTTTTTACCTTTTTTACAATTCTCCCATCTCTCTGTCACTTCATTAATAACTAATTGCTGAAATACCTCAAACGTTTGATTTTTTATTTCAGGGTCAAATTGGCTGCGTTTTCTCAATTTTTTGCTGATATATTTATTACCTAAATAGTCGCTTTGATTTTTCATTAAAAAACATTTTTAACCGAAATGCCCGACAAAACCCGAAAAAATCAACTACAAAATCAATCAACTTAATTTCCTGGGTAGGCATAAAGTTAAAACCTTTTTCAATCACCGACATTTGTGCTAAAGATAGTTCCTTTGAAGAAATGTTGCACATTAGCGAGGGTACAGCTGCTTGCGATTGCGGGTCCCTCTTCGTGCTTGTGTTACTCCTTTTCCTTCCATATTCAAAGTGCTGTTCCTTTGATCATCTAAAAAATCCTTATTGTATGGACCTTTTTTCATTGGTGTCATTGCCCCGTCTGAATAGTCATCTGTAGCAGAAGACGCATCGCTGTGTATACCACGGTCCCGGGGTCTTCTATTGCGTCTTGGCATCATTTTTCTTTCGTCTGACCAGCTGTAAACCCGGTTTAACACATAGTCCCGTGTGTCCCTCTCGAATTTTTTTAATTTATTTTGCAGCAATGAGATCTTCATTTTATCAATGGTAGCATTCAATAAATCATGCGTTTGTTTGTACACCTCAGCCGTATATTTCTTTTTAAATTCATCATCGATCTTCTTAAACTCCACTCTATTATTCTCCAGAGCTAATTGTAGGTGCTGGACCGTTAAATACATAAGGTCGATAGAGTAATTATTACTCAGCGCAAACCACGTGTTTGCAACCACGTGTTGTTTTGTCTTTGAATTTGTACTTCACCGAGTCGCACACCAGTAGACTTCTGTTTAAATTTTTTTCTGAATCGATCAATAGATTGTTTTTCACAATGTGCTACTACATGGTTAGTTCACATACTGTTCTGTTGTGCAATTTTCTGAGAGATTACAGTGGCATTAAGCAATCCAATTACAAAACAATGTATGCTATTTCAAACTGACAGATGTACTGCAATTTGAAAAATAATGGATCAATGATGTGTGGGGGGTGTTTGTTATTTTCAAAGTGTGTTTACGAACATTTTTACTCCTGTATCATTTACATCCAAATGTTAAGGATGTCAGTTTTTAAAAAAAACCTTTTGGTAAATAATTATTACTTAATTTTAAATTGATTTTAAAATTATCATAAAATACATTACCTATACAGAAAGGGAACTCCCTGCACCATACAGTAGATGTCCACTTGAAATTCTAGGGTATTGATTATAGATCTAATATAGATATATATATATATATATATTATATATATATTTATATGATAAGTAGATCAAGATAGATGATAGATAGATAGATATTGTGGTGGGCAGCTCTGTCACAGGGGACATGGACAACAATGTTGTTCTCTTAAACGGGTTTTTTTTATGAAACAGAATAAGTCCAGAACAATAAACAGCTTTCTTCAGCAGAGGTATAACAGAACTTAACAGTGACCTTGCTTTGGCCGTAACGAAAACACAAACAGGTTCAGCTCACCATATACAGAAAAGTAGCAGAAGCGTGTACACAGGATAAGTCTGCTATTCCTCAGAGCCTGTACACAGAGGATCCTTCCATCTCACATTCCTGGCTTGGAGTGGCTTACACACCCAGGACACCTGACCACTCTGGCTTTACTAGGCAAGGAAGAAACCTGGAAGTGGATATGTGGGGAGCTGTAGTCCCCCACCCCATATAAGACTGCTCCCAGTAAAAGCCAGACCCGGACATCACTGCTTAAAGCAGATGAAAAAATAAACAAGTTGTCTGAAACTTAGGTTGCAGACCTATTTCTCTGGCTCACTCACCGCATCCCTATGGTGGCTTTGTGGCTCATATCGGCCCTCCATGAAAAGGCTTGTGCTTTGTCACATATCCACACTCTGCCCAAAAGACGAGGGGTCCTGGGCACGTTCACTCACAGACAGTGCACGACCGGACAGATAGTGCAATCTGCATTTCCATGCAAATTTGGCCAGGCCTATATTCACCTTAAAAGAAAAATACTTGCAATGCCAAAGATCAAGCGTGTTATCATGGCATTGTTCCCTTTGTTTTAGCCCTCATCCATTTAAGGCGCTTGGTTCAGACATAGCTTGAAGCCGTTCTACCCAGCAGAATAATACCGGAGGGCGTCTAATTGCCCACTTAAATAGCCCAGGCACTCTTTTCTCCACAATAGCATAATTTTTTTCTGGCCCCCGGGGAGGAAAGCTTGCGGCTATGTACATCACGGGGGTGTGCTCCCCATTTATGTCCTGCGACATTACTGCGCCCAGGCCTACATCTGAAGCATCGTTCTGTTACAATGAAATCCTTGGTGAAAGTCTGGAGCTACACAATATGACTGTTTACATAAGGCTCGTTTTAACTCACAAAAGGCTTTATTTTTTTTTGTGTCGGCCTACGGAGACCACTTCACCAATAAAAGACAGGGATCCTTTTTGTGAGCTCGGTTAAAGGGCGGCTACGATTGGCAAACAAGTCCGCACAAACCGTCGGTAGTAGCCCCTGACTCAATGCCCAAGAATGCCTACCTGTTTTCTTTGTAAGTGGGCGTGGCCAACCTTGTATGGCTTCAACCTTGTAATCTGAAGGCCTCTCCCCACACGATTTACCAAAGTACCTGCGCGCTCTTCGTCATTACCAACCACCGCACACTTCTTAGGGTTAATGGTGAAACCCTTTGCGCTCTCATTTTGGGCATTAATGATGGCCTGACAGTTTCTCCTAGATGACTTTCCCCTAGTACCTGACCTGGAAGATGGACAATGTATCTAGTACGCTGCTAGCATATTTCTTATGAGGAGATAGTATGCGTTACCATGGCCCTTTGGAATGTGGCCGAGGGTAAATGCAGGCCAAAAGGCAATAGGGTGTTACTGGTAGCACCCCTCAGAGGTTGAGAACGCAGTCTTCTCCATTGGCTTCCCTTTTGACGGGGGATTTGCAGTACCCCTTCGGAGAGGGTCTAACGTGGTTGATATATGGGCCGGCCGGCCTAGCCTTTCAATAGTTTCGTTCTACCCGTGGCATCGGTAATGCGTCCACCTTAGAGACCTCGGTGAGTTTCCTGTAATCATTGCAAAAGTGCCTATTCCCCACTGGTTTTGGCACCAACGACTATTGGGCTTGACCTCCACTCTTAGATGGTTCGATGGACCCATATGTTTTAGCATCCGTGTCCACCTCTCTGGGAAAACCACGCCTGTTACGGGGCCTCAGGGATTCATTTATGGTTTTACATTGACACACTCTCGTGGGTTCCGTGACAATCTCGTTGACATCACAATCACGGAGGTGAGACCTGGTGAGTTAACTGAGAAACCCCTATATCCTTGTTTCTGCTCTAACACTCTCACCACACTGCATGCTTTGTGAGGGAGAGAGGGTGTCTGCAATGGTGTACATCCTTGGTTACCCCACTGTGGACTGGGTTAAGCAGTCTAGGGTGCGTCCATGTCTTTTCCAGGGGCTCTGATGAGGTTCACATGGATACTCTGGTACGGCTCTTTGCCTGGTTGGTGTATATTATAGTTAAAACTCAATTTTACTGTTCTCCAGCACCTCGAATGGTCCCTGCACTTAGCTAGAAATTACTTTCCACGGTGGGAACAGGACGATGTACCCGATCACACAGGGTGGACAATGTCGAATGCCTGGCAGTCCTATTTATAAGCCCTACTTTGTGGCTTCTTGAGCTTGGAGAAAGATGTTCCTTCACTAAGCGATGGACAGCTTGGCAGAGCCTCTCAGGCATTTGGCTATGTGCTCAAATGAACTCTTCGTGATGGTCCTCGCACTCCAGCGCTCTACCTTTGCTTTGTCAAGTATCCCAACAGAGGTTGTCGTCCGTAGAGCAAATCAAGGTGAAAAACCTGCTGAGGCCTGAGGGATTCTCTAATAGAGAATAGAATGTGGTAGGGGTATTAGCGTAGTCCATTCCCACGCGGTCCTTCCTTTTCCACCTCCTTCCTGAGCATAGGCCTCAGGGTTTTGTTGAAGCGCTCTACTAAACCCATCAGTTTGCGCGATGGTTCACTGAATCGTCCGTAGTCTAGCTATTATACACAGGACTTCACAGCTCTTTCATAACCGGGACATGTAGGGGTTGTTCCCTGAGTCGTCAGGATCTCTTCTTTGGCAGTCCTGTTCCTAAGAAAATATGTTGCAACCGTGAATTCTAGGGCGATATGGATGAGGAATGTCCTTAGGGGTAAAGCTTCGGATGATTCGGGTGCAGCTTAATCTAGTACACACTAGAATGTATGGTGCCTCTAGCTGATTTGACAGGAGTGGGGTCCACCACAGATACAAGCATTATCAGCTCTAAGAGGGTCTATATATACTGGGCAGATGGCACTATGGGGCACTATGGATATGTGACCACCGGGGCAGTTAATTGGCAGGTGGGACAGGTTGGCAGAAATCCAACTATTTCCCTATGGATCCTGGCCATAGAATTCGTTGCAAGAACTCGTTCCCGGGTCTTATCTAACCCCATTGTGTCACCCAACACGTGAGAGTGGGCTTAGGTCCAATACCATCGCTGTAGGATCCTGCGGGACCCAGCAATATGTTCCACCACTCCTCTCTCGTACTTTATTTACCCAGTACAGTTGATCATTATACCAGGGCAAAATGCGGAATGGAAACCGTGGATCTGCCCCTGTCTACATTAGGAAACCCCATTTTATTCACACGGTGTGACGGTTTTCTAGGCGCGGTTTTCATAATGTTAAGATCCTGAGCTGGGCTGGTCCCAAATTTTCCCCGGGACACCTCCCAGATCAGGGAGTTGTTAGCTTCCTGGGATGATTCTCCTCGCTTACATCACCTGCCTAACACTACCAAAGGAAATTCTGGGTCACATTATTTATACACTTTTCACTCATTCTCCTTTTATTTCCTTTTTTAGGATTAACCGGTGACCCCTTGTGGCTGAGCTACATGACTTACCCCACAAATCCCAAAAATACCGGAAAGTCTCTTCCTAGGATTATGGGGTACTACATCAGGTTTCCTTACCACACCACAGCTATGGGACAGGGTACTCTGGCCCGTGACAACAGTCACTTGGCATCCGGGTAGTAGCTTTCTTAGTGTCCCCATAGAATACATTGTACCACAAATCCTCTTGCGGGAGATACCAGTAATGAGGCGTTGGCCCTTAACGGGTCACCACAACTCCCGGAGTCCAGAAGCTCGCCACACACCGCTATCCCCAATTTACCGTTATCCTGGACAGACTGGGGACACTCGCAGGGTGAGTGTACGGCACTGTGAGGCGGGGTAGCAAACCAAGGGAAACAGGGGCGACTTGCGGTTGCAGTCCATGGGCTACGAAGACAGGAGAGGCAGTGTATGCTGCTATTAATGCCCCAGACTCCTTGACACCTCAGCACATCCACGGACTGCGAAAACTCCTCACGGGTAACAGTTTGGGGTCTGCTGGACTCGGAATCGCCCCTCTGGCAATGGTTTGGGCACTTAATTGGAGCGCACACGGCAAGCCGTCCTAGCGGCCACTGGTCGGTCATAGGAGATTTCCACGCGGCCTTTAGGTACCTTTCCACCTGGCCTCAACAGGTCATCACTCATGAGGATAACCCTGAGCAACACCAGCGCTTTGTATACGACTATGGGCGTGGGTGTTGGATGAACCGGTCAATCTCGACTCTCTCCACATCTGCGTTGGGGTACAGGCTTCCGGCTGCAGCCATCTTCTGCGACCAGGTGGACAGAAGTCGAACATATTGGACCTGGGGGGATTTGTCTTGAGCATACTCCAGTGTTGCACTCGCTGGCTCGGGTACCGCGTGATTCACCCCCTACAATGAGCGAGGATTTCCACCTTTAGCTTGCTGTAGGAAATTGGCGTTTGCGGCGGAAGATCAAAGTATGATTCTGCGGCTCCCCAGACAGGTATGGCGCCAGGACCTCTCGGGCCTATTGCTCGGTGGAAGCTCCTTTATCACTCTCTCTGCCACCCTCTCAAAATATGGTTAAGAAGGCCTATCGACGTCGTCTTCCGGTGTCATCTTTTGAAGTGCCTCTCTTCACCGACATTTGGGGAATCTGGCGTTGTCATCTGCTCAGTTCCTCCTTTCTTTGGAGTGGGTCTATGTCAGCGCGGCCAGTTGACGGAGAAGGAAGCTGATTGTTCTCCCTTTGGGCTGAATTGGCCTCCGTCGATTGATGTGACCTCTGCGACTGGGGGCTCGATGATCTGCTGATGCTGAAGATTGGCTCCCGGGTCGGCCAACGTTCAAAACCCATCCATGATCACTGCTCCAGTTGCTTGATTAGCTAATCATGCTGGAAAGCACCTGTTTGCGCTTTGCCTGCCACAAGCTTTAACCCTGGTACTTGCCACGAGGTCCTTATTTGTCCTCATGTGACTCTCTCAGGCTCGAGCGCGTGATAGCCAGCATCAAGAACTCATCACTTGTGGGGGGTCAGTCCGTCACAGGGAACCACTGGACAACCAAAATGTGTTCTCTAAACGGGTTTTTATTAAACAAGAAAAGTCCGAACTTAAAACAGCTTTTCTTCAGCAGAGGATATATCAAAAATTTAACACCTTAAGGACCCAGACTGTTTTGACCTTCCTGACAGCCCTATTTTTGAAATCAGGCATATGTGAATTTATGTGAGGAAATAACTTTTTTGACACTTTTACCTAGCCATGTGATTCAGAGATTGTTTTACTCAGTGGAGACACATTGTGCTTTTAAGTTAGTATGCATTTTTTATCCATCATCATTGTTTGTTTGTGAAAAAGTGATCAAAATTTCAGAAAATTTTGAAAAATTTGACGATTGTTGAAAGTTGCAAAATTTCTGCGTGCAGACAGATAATTATTCCCACCCCACAAAATAGTTTATACACTAGCATCTGACCATATGGGGTCCTAGTAAGGTTGGCATCATTTTTCTTTAAATGTCTTTTTTTTTCTTATACGACATTAGGTGGCTTAGAAATTGTAGTCGTAATTTCTCACATTTTCAAGTAATTTGCAATATACCAATTTTTTTAGGGAACCACATCCAGTTCTGACGTGGCTTTGAGGGGCCTTGCATATGTTAGATACCCCATAAGTGACACCACATGTCTGAGAAACTATGACCCTTAACGTATTTAAAGAACACTATTTAGGAAGTTTGTTTTTCCCTTAGATATTTCACAGAATATTAAAGCTTAGTGGAGGTGAATTTTCAAAAATTTCACTTTTCTTTGCAGATTTTTCAATATCTTATCATTATTCCTGGTTTCAGTTAAATGTGACTAGGTGAAATGTAACTTTATATCAATTTCTCCCAGGTCTGCTGTTTTAGAGATATCGCCATATGTGGCCGTTAGTGCATTTATTTGGCTCTACCATAAGCCCCAAATAGGAGGACACCTACTATACTCTGGGGTCTCATTTTCAATACATTTTATTTAGGCCCTTTTCAGGTTGGGGACACCCTAGGTGCTAAATTAAAAACCCCCCTAAATAGCCCCATATTGGAAACTACCCCCCCTTAAAAATATATCCAGGGGCTTTGATTAAAAGACCAACTTCTTTTTTTCCCCCAAATCTACAAAACCCCCTTTTCTTCAAATTTCTCTCTCATGGGGGCCAAACCCATAACTCCTAGGCCAGCCCCCGGGGGTCTTGGGGTTTTTAGATATTTGCTTCCCCCATTTAAAGACCCCCAAAAACAGAACAGGCGAAACCCTTTCCCGAAGTCGCCCCCTTTTAATTCAACCCCTCAGGGGGTTTATCTGGGGTGTATTCGCATTTTAGGCACACAGGTTTCATAGTTTTTTTTTGCATTGGGGGAAAGGAAAAAGGGGGTGAAAAAGGCATTCGGTCATTGTTTTTTGAGTTTCAATTTTACAGCATTCCCCTGCAGTGTAAATGAGTAACTTTAATGGGGGGGGTACAATTACAAGAATAGTTTTAAAAGTTTTTTTGTTTTATTACTTTTACACAGTAGAAAAACGTAAAAAAAAAATTGCGTTTTATGTTGTCTATTCTGACAGCCATAAATTTTTTATTTTTCTTTGCAGAGCTGTGTAGGGCTTATTTTTTGCGGGGTGGGGAAGTTTTTATTGGGACCATTATCGGGGATAAGCTATTTCACTTTTTTTTAAGGGTTTTGTGAGATTTTTTAGATCTCTCATTCAATAGGAATCAGTACTAGCTTGTTTCTATACTGGTTCCCCAAAGGTAAATGTCAGCGATCCGGGGTCGGGGCAAGCGCGGGAAATTTTAGCATACAAAAATACAGCTGGGCAACCCCCGCGCCGATCGGCGAACTCTACCTTGAGTTCGCCGAATCCTCAGGACGAACCTACGTCCGGTGCGTGAACCCCCAAAAACCCCTGGACGTATGGGTACGGGCCAAGGTGTGAAGGGGGTTTAAACAACCTTGCTTCAGACCGAACAAAACACAAACAGGTTCAGCTCACCATTAACAAAATAGCGCGGACACAGGGTAAGTCCAGTTTTTCCCCAGAGCCTGTACAAAAGGATCCTCCCCTCACATCCCCTACCGCGTACCACCCGGACACCTGACCCTCGGCTTTAAAGGGGAGGAAAACCGGAGTGGGAAAGGGGAGGGCCCCCACCCAGCCTAAGCCCCCTCCCGAAAAGCCAGACCCAATCACTGCTTAAACGTGATGAAAAAATAACAATTGCTGCAACCGGGTGGCAGACCATTTCTCTGGGTCACTCCTCGCAGCCCTAAGGTGCGGTGGCACATATCGGCCCTCTATGACAAGGCCTTGTGCTTTGTCACAATATATATATATATACATCTATACAGAGAGAGAGATTCCTCTAGGGGTATTGATAGACCTGTAGAGGAAGCTACACACATAAGAGTTTTTATTGCAATTTACCTGGGAACAGATTTAATATCTAGAACGGCTTCTATCAGACATTTTTAATGTGATCTGTGTTTGTGAAATATATTTTATGTCCCAAACGGCTGTGAATTCCTTAAAATGCAGCAGTAGACTAAATGATGTATAGATAATGCACAATCTGTTTCTTTTCATTTCTGTTTAGGTCATCTGATCAAGACTCTCCAAAGTAAGTGTTAAAAATCCTCTCTCAGTTTAGATACATTGGGCCAGAATTAATATTACTGGTGAGGGCACCAAATTCACCAGCAGGGTGCACAGTGTGCAGATTAGACTATTGTAGGGATCACGCTTGCGTAACTCTAAAGCAGTGGCCACTTTTTTTCTACTTATTGTCATATGTGTCAGTAAGAGTGACTCAGGGGTTTCCTAAATATGGCAGGAAGCCTGAACACCATATTTCTTAACGTATTTATGAAAGAAAAACTAAATATGTAAAAATTTTCCCATGAGCTTCATTTATTAAAAAAAATATATATATAAAGAGTCGAGATCTGATTTACTTATTCTGAACGTATTAAACAGAAGCGGCACATTTACCAAGGTTTAGGGGTTGTCCCATATAAATTGAGACCGTCGGCAACTATGAAATGCTGAAAAAACATAATGTGAGCTGAAAATCTTATTTTACTTATAGGGATTATTCCATGTACAACATTTATCACCTATCCTAGTGTCTGGTTAATGGGGGCTGCACCTTTGGGAACCCCACCAGTTATCACCAATTATGAGAACAGGGGTCCGGTGTTCCCCATTTTAGTGTAGCAGCAGCAGGGGACACATGCAGCTACTCTATTCAACTATATCGGACTGCTGGATGTCATCAAATACATTATTTAGCTATCCTTGTCAGTCCCATAGAGCTTGACAGAGTGCATGTACCCCACTGACTACATCATTTATACTATGTATTCATTAGGGTTATTCATAGGGAACACCTCTAAACTATGCTATGGGGTATGGTCAATAATTTGTGGTTACAGTGGCTTTCGTGTGTAAAAAATAGTGTTTCTATTACAGCATTAACATAAGTCCATGAAATTTACACTAAACGTTCCATCTTTCTCTGTTTTTGGCATTTTAGAAATATATTAGACCACAGTCCAAAAGACAATCAATTGAGCAATCAAGGTTCATTTCCTAGTTCTCCCAATGGGATGTCAAATCATTCATATTCACATCCACTTGCAGGTGTAGACAAAACCTTTTTAGAGACGTATGATACCATCAAGAAGGGGAACTCAACAGAAGATTCCAGTCAGTACTACTATGATAAGGTATATGTTCTTATTTTCAGAGCTAGCAGTCATTAGATAATGAGAGCCTGATTATGCTGTTGTAACGGTGTGTAGCATGATTTAGTGACAGGTGCCCGAATTCCATTAAACTATGTTTTAAACTACATTAAAGTTCTGCAAAATTTTAATGAAATCCTAGTACTGACACTTGCTTGCGCACAGTGTTAAGAGGGCTTAGAGAGAAGTGTCTGCCAAATGGTCTCCCTCCAGCTTTTCCCTTTCTACCTCTGCGTGATTTGCGTACATACAAATAGGGAGTGACCAATTAATCAGGCTGAGCATGGAAAAATAAAGGGGAATTGCCTAATAGACATTTTTCCATGTGCCTGACATTTATTAATATGTATTCTGTCTTCTGAATTGTGGCCACACTTTAAATTGAACTATAGTTGAAGGGAGTTGAGGCATCTGTCTCTAAATCATGATGCCTGCGTAAAAGGCAACCTGTTAGGTTACCTTTAAAATTCATCCTACAAGTGGCAAATCAGTTCCCTGAATCCATAAGACAAGTCATAGACCGGTATGTTGGTGTTTTAACAATCTGGATGATGTTAAGGTTTTCAAGAAAATAGTTTTTTGTGTATACAGTACATGTTTGTGGGGATATGTTTCTACAAACACTACTCACAAAAAGTTATGGATATTTGGCTTTTGATAGACATTTCAGGATAAACATAACATTTCTTGAAAATGTTTTTAAATCAATGAAATTAGACCATCTCTTAACTTTAGAATGCACATGTTTAACTGTTTAATGTTTCAGTTCTTTTTGCAAAATTTGCTGATCTCTAACAAGGAGCTTAACAGTAACATTCCCAACAGATGTTTGATCCCTAAAACACTCAATACATTTAAAGGATCAATTTGAATTGGGATTTAAACAGTCCTCCTCATCATGCTGTTTACATTTTGACATCATAAGACCACAACAACACCTTAAAATTGTTCAACCACACCTTGTCATTCTGAGGCTTCAAGCAGTATGCTCTCAGATGGAAGTGGCATCTGCGCTTAGAGTGTTACAGAGAGTCATCAGCAGTTTGCAACACAGAGAGACTGGAAGAGTCACAGAAAGGCAAAGAATTGGACATCCTTTGGCTAAATCACACCCTAATGACCGCTTCATTATAAGCAACGCCCTATGGATCCAGCTGATGAATGCCACACAACTCCAGGCACGTTTATGGGAGGTGAGAGGCAACCTAGTGTTACGTCAGACCATTCGTAACTGTCAACATCAGCATGATCTGCATGCTAGATGACTTGACCACACCACTAGGCACAGTCTTCATTTCTTTTCAGATTGAATTGGCTTTATTCACTGAACAGCACTGATGTCCGCCAACGATGCTGGAGACGTCAAAGAGAGCGCTGTGCATCAGCCATTTAACTGAACAGCTAGTCGTCTAGCACGTAGACCACACTGATGTAAACTGTTACAAATGGTCTGACGAGACACTTGGTTGCCTCTCACCTCCCTTAAACGTGTCTGGAGTTGTGTGGCTTTCATCATCCAGTTCCGTAGGGCATTGTTTACAATGAGGCGGTCATCAGTGTGTGATGTAGCCAAAGTACAGTCTTTACATACTAAAATCAATGAAATATTAGAAATGTCAATTGGGTTGAAGGGTTAAAGGGGTTTTCCAACGATAGACTATGATGGCATGTGGCTAAAATGAATAATTATCTTTGGGACTCGCACCTATCTAAGGAATGGGAATCCAACAGTTAGGGCTCAGACTGGAGAGCCAGTGTATGTATGTGTGTGCGTTGTATGTGTGTGTGTGTATATATATATATATATAATATAATAATATTATAATACACTTGTGGGGGCTAGCGGTCACAGAGGTAGGCACAAACGGGATGGTTGCAACGAAAAATATAGGGTTTTATGTTAGAAGCACCCAAAACAGCAAAAAGCAAACAGGCAGTCTTATGTCATAGGCTTACGTCAGCCGTTTAACATGCAGCACAAAACATATCATATACTTGCAGCATCAAAAGCACACAGGTTATACTCCACCGTGTGGCAGGAAAGTCTCTGGGAACGACCTCCTTGTCGGTTTTAAACGGTTGTACAGGCCCCTTTCCGCTAGCCCGCTGGAGAAAAAACCCCGACATCAACAGCACCAGGTTAACTCCCCCACCGGCTCTTCCTGCACAGGTTTTAAAAGGGCCCTAGGGATACCGGTAAAGCCTGGACCGGGGGTGAAAGGGGCCCCCCACCCACGTACAGCCGTTCAGAAAAAGCAGCCCAAAAAGCTGCGCGCAGCATACTAAAATACCAAACATCTAAAAACCCTATGGTTACTTAACTAATGTTTTTTTCCCCCACCAACCCGGGTTTTCCTTTGGTGGCCCCATAGTGCAGTTCTCCGCTGCCTTCAGATTTTTGAAAAGGCCGGGATGTACCATGGACGTTTCCCGGGAAAAAAAATTCCCTACTATTTGACCATCCTCCCGGCACAATCTTCATTCCACTTTTTTTCCCTTTGGTTGCTACACCCCCCCCCCCCTCGGCCCAAGGCCGGGGGACGGGCACTTGAATCACCAAACAGTGGAGTCTTGACAAGGCTCAGCATTTATATGATGTTTCCCCCCTGTTTTTAAAACAAATTAAAATCCGCAGTGCCAGGAACCATTTGTCACCCCGCGTATGCCCTTGTTTCGGTACATCCCTGTAAGGGGGGGATGACTGTCACCAACCTGAACTTTTTCCCCCGCCGATAGTACCGCAAAGTTCCAAAAAGCCCATTTTTCCCGACACTCCCTTTCTAGTATCAAATAGTTCCTTTCACAGGATGACTTCCACTTAAATATGTAATGGGTGCTTCACCATTCACCTCCTGGACATGACGACCCCAACCCCACCTTGAGGGTCGTCTGGATAACAAACCCTTTGGAAGTCCGTGCCACAAAAACTGGCTGGTACAGAGGCTTTTTTTAGGGCCTGAAAAGATTTCTCTGCCTCCCCAGACCATTTCACCATCACCGCCTTCCCCCCTTTTTTAGGTCGGTCAGCAGGGCTGCAACTGAAGCGAAGTTCCACAAACCGCGATAGTACCGATTTCCCAGGAAAGCTCCACCCTTTTTTGTAAGGGGTTGTGGCCACCCGAATTGCCTTACTTTATTTATTTGGGGTCTTTTTGTGCCCCACCCAAATATCCCCCAATACGGGGTCTTCCGCCCCAAGGCGATTTTTCAGGTTACCGTAAACCCGTTTTTTGAGGGTTGATTATGCCCGTACCTTCGGAGGGCTCCCGCAGTACTGAAAACGACAAAAATTTGCTAATAGGGAGATGCGTACCCGGTATGGGGTTTTTAGAATCTTATCCCTTGCCCCCGAAATGTAGCTGGGGCCCCTGTAAAACCCAAAGGCATCCTGGTGTAGTGGAATAGCCCCCCGAGTGGAAGGAGTTTTTTTCTTTGGCCCCTTTGACAGGGGGAAAAAACCCTTTT